>NDGM011178285.1:0-16654 GCA_002564305.1 Octomys mimax | reverse complement strand
TCAGGCCCTTGTGCTTGCCAGGGAAGCGCTTATTCCACTGAGCCATCTCCCCGGCCCCTAAGTTAGGTTGTCTTTGACTAAACTCTGGAGCAGGCCTAAGTCGGCAGGGCCAGTAGTTGGAAAGAAAACCAAGATGGGGAGGGAGTCAAGGGCTTTGAATACCACTGGAACCCCTAAAACCTATTCAAGGAAATCCTTTATTGTCCATGAGAACCTGAGAAAAGCTACTAAAAGTGATGTGATTGTGATTCTATGTTTGATTTTAGGTGAAGATATCAGTGATCAGATCAGGTGGCCATCTAAGAAAGAACCAAGACCCATGTATCTATAGCTTTTTTTATCTGCTTGGGACAAGGAAAATTTCTATGACCTTACTATGTTCTTTGATAAATTTTTATATTCTATGTTTTCCATACAATGACTAGAATGGGAGGCAAAATTCTCCATATGTTTATGTAATCTTAATCTATATGTCTGCCATCCTTTATAACAATGTTAATCAGAGTAAGCAAAGCTAGATTGCTACTAGAAAAATAAATTCCCCGCATTTAAGTACTTTAATCTAGTAGGCTTTCTTTTCCTTACTTCACAACCCAGTTGAAGTTGGTGAGCAGTGGGAAGAGCTTTATTCCATGAAACCACTCCAGAATAAAGACTTCTACCATATTGTCACATTGACAGGTTAAGCAGTGGCCAGTATGGTTCAGGAAGGTTCCAAGGTTGTCAAGGAATGATAAGTGAGAAAGAATGAAGTCCCCATGTTCTAGATCCACAAGTGAAAAATCTACTTCTGCTCAAATTCTCCTGGTCATATGGTCTCACCTAGATACAATGTGAATGAGGAAAGTTCAGCTTAGTGCCCAGAAAGGAAATTTGATTTTTGGCATGCAATTGTAACACTGTTGGAATGCTACTTTCTCTTCAAAGTAAGTATCTGAAGAAGCACCTGTTACTATAAGCTCTCAAAATTGTTTGCTGAACAAGTGAATAAATAAATGAATGGTTGTGTATAGGATTCTACTGTTAATGATTTTTTTAAAGATGCAAAATGGAAAGGAAATAACTTGGTTGAAGCATACATCTGTCTGCCACTCCCATTGGAGCCATATGCACATTTATATTTTGAAATTATTCCACAAGCACTCTAGGAATTCATGTTCTATTGAAGGCTATTTTTATTCATTCAATAACTATTTGAGTGCACACACACATGCACCACGTAGCACAGTACCTGACACACAGAAGGTTCTCAGAAACCTTTTGGTCCAGATTCACACCTTGGTTCTACAGTTAGGCACTTCTTGGTGCTTGATCCTTTTCTTTTTTAACTGTAAAATGAGGGTGGTAACATGTATTTCAAAATTGCCAGGTTTAAGTGAGATGAGTGGTGAAATCTTTGCATACACAGAAGTATAGAACCTTGCTAACAAGGGCGGTAAATTCACAGAGGTGAATGTACTAGGACTTCCAAGTAGTGCTCGTCCAAGTATGTTGAGATATTTATGCCCCAAAATGGTGACAGGCCTTAATTTCTCAAAAAGAGAGTTTTGTGGTCAAATATGAGAAATGGAGGATAGGCAAGGTAAAACATGACTCTTGGGCCTGAAAGATGCTGATGTGCTTTGATAAACTTAAGGAAAGCAGTAAGTATTTTACTGAATACTTTACTTTTTCCCTGAATTAATGTGATTTTGAAACTCAGCCATACTCCTACCCCAGCATCTCTGGAGCATTGAGATGATCACTACTCACCTACTAATCTTCTCACAGTCATTCATCATCCGATAACCTAGAAATTCATCCTATGATTGTCCGAGTATTTAAAAGAATAGAGCCAGCCAACCTTTTGCCAGAGTTAGAGAAGATCCAACGTAGATAGGAGATGCGAGGTGTTGTGGACACTTTTAAGATTCCTGCCTATTGGTGGCAAGGCAGTAGCAGACATAAAGCAACAAAGGTGAAGAGAAACGGGCTGAATCTCAAGGACAGTTAGACCACAAGACAACTTCTCTGCTTCTAAGAAAAAATTATGGTACTGTCTCTTACAACAAAGGCTTCTTAATCCCCAGTTCAGACAAGTTCATCAAGACAGTCAGTCACCATCCTCTGTGCCCTTTCTAACCTGGGACCCATCTCAAAAGCAGCGAGAAGCAGAGTACAGGGAAGACCTGCGAAGGGGCGTGGCGGACTTGTAAAGGGGCGGGGCGTTCTGGGCGAGGCCGACTAGTGAGGGGCGGGGCGTGAGGGGCGGGGCGGACCTTCTTCTTCGGGGCGGGAAAACCTGAGGGCCGCGGGAGGAGGGTACCTGAGGGGAGCGGGGCGTTCCCGAGGGGCGGGTGCCCCGGGCGGGGCCTCACTAGGTGCGGGCTGAGCCGGGGTAGTTCTGTGCGGGAGAAGGTGCAGCGCCCGAAGCCTGACGCAGGTAAGCGGTCCGCTGGCCACTTCAGCGCCGCTCTGGAGGCGGCGGCACTCTGTGGTGAGAGGAGCCGGCGCGGCGCAGGTGCGCCTCTCCCGACGAGCGCTCGGCCCGGGCTGCGCCACCTCGGCCTCCCGGACTCGCTCACTGGCGTGAGGGAGAGAGCCGGGCGGGTGAGAGCGGGGTGCGGAGCCACGCTTCCGGGGGGCTCTCTCGGTCTCCTTCTTCTAGTACGTGTCGCGGTGGGGCCGGTTTCGGGGTCTCCTCGCGGAGGCCCGGGGGAGGTGTGGGGGCCGAGCCTCGTTTGCCGAGCGGGAGCGGGCGGTGCGGTCGGAGGTCGGAGGTCGGAGGTCGGCTCCGGGATCGGCTGGGTGAGACTGCGGCCCCGACAGGGGACCCCGCCCCGAGAAAGGGGATCCCTGCCTGAGGGGACGCCGCGCGCCCCGCTTGTGGCTCCGGCTTAGCCCAGGGATTCAGCCGCGAAGTTTCAGAAACTTAGGCAAGCCAGGAGGTATAAAATATCACTTTATTTGGTTTTTGTAAACTGCACTCTCCCCAGTTGTTTTTTCTTTCACACAAAAAAGTCACCTTTATTTATTTTTAAAATTAGTACAAAGACATATTTGCAACACAGGATGATTACAATATCATGGACCAATTGGGTTTTAGGTATTTGACGTCTACCCTTTGCATTTTCTTCTTTTCTCTGGTACGGATTCTTAAAGTATAGAAAAAGTATATTGCACTCTGTAACATCTGGATATAGTAGACATAAGATGTCAAGCTATTGCCTCTTCTAGAATATTTATAAGCCTTGGATTATTTTTGAAATTAAAATATTCTGATTCTCACTGCAGGCAGTCAACTAATAGAGTTGTGTTTTTTCAATAGTGTAAAAAAGCCTTGAAAATATTGACAATTAACAAAATGCTATTTCCTGGTTTAATATTTTGATGTGTAAGTTCTTGGTTCTTTTTCTAGAAGGAAATGTTAACGTCACTTGCCTTTGAGAGCTGCGATTGGAGAGGATTTGCTTTTTATCATTGGATTTTTGTAGTTTTTACTAATGACAATAATTTACCTTCATAACGGGGAAGAAGGCTGTAATACAATTTTATTTTTTAACCTTCCAAGAAAAATGTTTTTAAAAGTCTTACATTTTATCTGCTTCGCTTGAATTGTCATTGTGTACTTATGAACAAAACTAATAAATTGAGAGATTAATTCAGGTTGGGAGAAAATTAGTTTGAGACACCTGGCAAAGCTATCTAGTTCACAGATTATTGGTATCTGTTTTTTTCTGAAGTCCTGCTCAGACTTACAGATGTTGGAAAAAGCAGTGGATTTGTGACATTTGATGTTGCATGGGAGTAATAAAGTCACTAAAATAAATGTAGACTAAGAAAAGGGGAAGACCAAAGAAGGGAAACTAATGTTTAAGTGATGGGTAGAGACTGTTGAGGAGACTGTTGAAGAACATTCAGGAAAGAGGGAGGCTTGGAGAGAGGGAGGGCCTAGAAGTCAGGAGAGGATGGAAAAGTCTGTCTGGGAGTCACATGAGTCCAAAGGGTTAGGAAGTTAGGAACTGATCAAGAGTCTGTTGGCTTTGGTAATTAGGGGGCAGGCAGTTGACCTCAGCATACATAACTGAAGTGGCATGGTAAAGGTAGAAGCCAATGAGTGTAAGGTGTTAATAGAGGATAAAGAAATAAAGAGTGGAAAATCCATATTTGAGAAGCAAAGGTTAGAAGGAGAGACTACAGCATAGTTATTAGAGGGAAGTTTAGTCAGATTGGAAAGAATATAGAACTGCCATATGTTAAAATGTATCATTTCACAACATTATTCCTCTCTTATAATTAACTAGTAGTCACCAAGAAACAAGTAGCTGAGCATTTGTATAGCACTATATTCATAATAAAGTATTGCATCTTCCCCCATCCAAATTATGAATATTGAGTTCATATATGAATATTTGTTATATTGGGTTCATGTGCTCTGATCAGTATTTAAATCATAAGTATAAACTGTGTTGGACTGTATTTTGCCCTACTTCCAGTTTTCTGATACTTCCAACTTGCTTTTAAATAATTTGATGTGTGTAATTCAATGATTCTTTTAAAACTGTTCTGTAGAAATCAGGTATTTTGACCAAAGCAGAATTGAGGCTTCCATCAGTTTAGGTCTTTGTATGTCTTCTGTTGACAAATTATTTCATATGTGGAAAAACAGTACTTTCAGCATGTGTGTAGATTAAAGAATACAAATAAATGCCCTGTATTTTGCATCATGCTTAAGAAATAATATACTGTATATCAATATTTTTGAGGTTGCCTTGTGCATTCTCCCTGTCTGAATCTTTGTTTCCACTCTCCTTGACTTTCTATAGTTTCACCATATGTATACTTTCCTAAACAACATATTGTTTAGTTTTGTGTATTTTGGAATGCTTTATAAACAAAAATATGCCATATGATTTGTGACTTTTTTACACATTAAATTTGTTATAGTCTCCCACATTGATGTGGAACGTTTTATTCATATATATCATGCTGTCATGTGACTTTTGCCACAGTTTATCTACATCCTATTAATGGATGTTTAAGGTATTTTCAAACTTTTTTCTTTTTAAAAAAAATTTTACTTTTAGCATTAAAAGCCATCTTGTTAAGAACACGTCAATCCGTATTTCTTTGTATCTATGTGAAAGAATTTCTTAGCCTCCTTAAATATAAGAGCAGAATTATGGGTCTTCAGTTTTGCTAGGTAACACTGAATTGTCTTATAAAGTAGTTGTACCAGTTTATACCTTTATAAGCAGTAAATGTTCATTCTGTCCTTCTCTTGTCAATATGTAAGACATTTGTACATCTAGTTACCTAACTTTTGATTTTTGATAAATGGAATGGTAGCCTGATGAAGATTTAATATGGACTGCTTTAGGTACTGTTGATGTTCTTGTTCAGAAGGATGCCTGTTTATATCTTTTTCCTTTATTGTTTGTCTTTAAAAATTGATTTCAGGAAGTTCCTTATATACTCTAAAATCAAATCCTTTAGTAGTTATGCACATAGCAAATATTTTCTCTATAGTCAGCTTGTCTTTTTTACTTTCTTTGTATTTTAATGAACACATTCTGTCCTATAAATGTAGCCAACTATGTCAACTTTTTTATGACTTCTTTTTTCTTTTTTAATATTTATTTTTACTAGTACATGTTCGCAGTACATAATGATTACATCTATCAGGCATGACTTGTACTTTTGGCATCTTGTTTAAAAAATTCTTCCTTTCCATGAGACCATAGAAGTATAGACTCATATTTTCTGCTAAAAGCTTTAAAGTGGGGGGGGGGGAATAAATGATTTAAAATGTTGCCTTTTTCCCTAAGGATATGTAGGAAATCCCTGTAGCTTTTCAACTTTGCTATGTGCCTAAAAATGCTCTAAAAAGAGTCTATTAAAATGATATCTTTCATATTTATGTCCTTAATCATTTCAAATTCAAGATCAGCTTAGGCCACATAGTGAGTTCAAGGCCAGCCCTAACTACATAGCGAGACCCTGTCTCAAGAATTAGTTTTTGTGTGTTGTGAAGTAGGAATTTGGATTACTCCACCTCACACTTCTTCTTAGAGTACTTAAAAAATGTGATTTCCAGACTGCTGGTCTTTGTCCCTTTGTTGTTTTTATTCATTCCTGTCATCTATCTGTACTCTTTTTGTTTATATTTTGTTGTAATACTTGAAATAAGAAAGTATAGTTCTGTCCATCTTGGCCGTTATTTAAGTATGTTTTAGCTGTTATTGTTACATCCCTAGATAAATTCAGAAAGAACTGATGCCTTTTTAAACAGAGAATTTCCAGTGATATGGTAATTTTTCCTCTATTTGCTTATACAAATTACTCTTCATAAAGTTTTATAAAATCTCAAAAAAAAAAAGGAATTCAGTTTCTATTCTTTTCTTCATATAATCAATTCTTCCCAGCATCATCTGTTGAATATTCTGTTTTTAACTCCTATCTTTATCTATATGTATCATATGTCAAGTTTCCATATAGCTGTGGATGTGTTTCAGAGCTGTTCTTTCTCTAATACATTTTTTTTTTTGGTATATTTATCCTATACACTTATTTGCTTTAGTTGTGTAATGAACCTTATACCCACTCATGCATCTTTTAAAACTAGATTTCTCAACCAAAGGTGGTTGTGTATGCCTATCATCCTAGCACTCAGGAGATTGAGGCAGGAGGATCATTTTGAATTTGAGGCCTGCTTGGGCTATGTAGTAAGCTCAAGGCTAGCCTGAACTACATAAAGAGACCCTGTCTCAAAAAAAAGAAACAAAAACAAACAAAAATACTAGACTTCTCAGGTTAATTTTTTTTATTTTCTTTTTTTTTTCCTTTTAAATTTTTATTAGTACATGTTTGTAGGATTTACTAATTGCATTCATTGTGGGGAATTGGTACATGTACATAACACATCTCAATTTGGTTTCTCTCCCTTCCTCTCCATTTCCCCACACACACACATTTTTAAAGTTGTTGGGTTTTTTGTTTTTTGCCAGCATCAGATACATTTATTTATTTTATAAGTCATTATAAAGTTAATTATCATTCATACAGACTGACAGGCCAAAAAACGTAATTGTCTTATACTAAATCAAGGTATATTTTTATATAACGTTTGTCCATACTAGGTTAAAATAACTTTCTCTGTCTTTTTTTTTTGTATTTTTTATCTTTTATTTTGTACTTTATTTATACATTGGGCTTCTCATATGAAAGAAAACACGCAATATTTAAGCTTGTGTTTCTGACTCACTTCACTTAACATTATGTCCTCAAGATACATCCATTTTCCTTTAAACAACTCTAGTTTTTAAGTTGTCATTCCTTATGTCAGAGTAGTACTCACATGTCACGCTTGCTTCCAAGGTTTAGCTGTTATGAATTGTGATGCTATAAACATTGGTATGCATGTATCACTGCGGTATGATGCCTTTAACTCTTTGAGAAAGATTCTGAGAAGGAGAATAGTGGTTCAAATGGAATTTCTGTTTTTAGTTTTTGGAGGAATCCCCATACTGATTGTTGGTGAGTAGTGCCTTTAAAAATGGCTTGTTGATTAAAAGTACTCTTGTCTCAAAGAATTGCATGAGACAAGCCAAACATGGTGCCAAAAGTTTATTTGAAGAAATAAGGGGTAAAGGAGTAAGAGAAGAGCTAGCTGTGTAGAATGAACTTGGAGTAAACAAAAAGAGAAAAGGATAAAGAGTAAAAATGAAAGTGTACTCTATGTGGAGAGGAGTCATGATAGCAGGCTCCTCCTGGTGTTTGGTCTCCATTATGCTGTCTGCATCTTGTGGGAGTCCATGAGAAGTTTTGCATAGGGGGTCCTGAGAGTCATCTGGCCTGCCTAGGATCTTGCATTTGATAGCTTGTGTCCATTTCTCCAGCCAGCTCTGCCTCACCCTACCTCCTATATCAGTTGTGCCAGTTTACAATCACCATCATCAAGAAACCAGCCAATAACAAATGCCGGGGAGGCTGTGGGGAGTGAGGGGGAACAACTGTTCTTCATGGTTGGTAGAATGTAAAGTGTTAATTTGGTTTTTTAAATTTTTTTATTTTTTGGCAGAACCAGGGATTGAACTCTGGCCCTTGCGCTTGCCAGGCAAGTGCTTATTCTACTGAGCCATCTCCCTGGCCCCCTTTTTTTTAAAAGTAAATTTGTGCTGGGCATGGTAGTACACACCTGTAAGCCAAGCTGGAGGCATGCTGAGGGAGGAGGATTGTGGCAAGTAAGTGTGAGGTCAACTGGACTACACAGCAAGACACAGTCCTAAAAACCAAAGCCAAAACTGAATGAATGAATGAATGAATGAATGCTTTTACTTAGGTTATAATATAATCACCTGAGGTTACAAATAATGCAGCCACTGTGATATATAGACTTCATCAACCTGTCTTTAGTTTTTACAATTCTAGTCCTAACTCATGAGTGATATTTTTAATTTGAAAAATAAATAGCAAATTTTCATCTTGGGAATAAAGTAAATAGAAAAAAAAAAAGCTAAGAAGGCTGTATTAAAAAAGAACACCAGTTTCACTTATGTATATTTTAAAAACAATTCTATGCCAAAATGTAGGAGAAAGCTAAGAATGTGACTAAGTAAAGGAGCTCTTAAGTCTTGTTTGCTTTGAGGGTATTTGCCAAATTGGGTGAACTTAGTAGAGTTAAATAGGAGTTGTGCCTGTTTGCAGTGCCTCAAACAGGGATAGTTGAAAGTCAGCCCAGAGCTCATTCAAGGGAAGCTAACAAGGAACATTCTGCCCCTAATTCTGGAATCTGAAAGGGCTATTTATTCATGAGAGGAGTGAAAACTCACTCTACCTCTAAACAATTTCAAGGAAAGTAAAACGGTGGGAGGCTGCCCTTGGAAGGCTGTGACCACTAAGGAGATCATAATAGAAAGTTTACATATCTTGGTGGTCTAGAAACAACTTCACGATGTGATTTTGCAAAAAAGATTCTATTTTGTGGCCTACAGTTTATCTTTTGAAAAGATTATTACCTTTGCAACATCACAATTATAGTACTGTATGAAGAAGCAATGTATCTCCTGTGATCATGCCATTTACAAAAGGATTTTGGAAAGTTATAATTCAACATGAACGCCACTTTAAATTGTAGAACTCAGTGGTTTTTCGTGTATTTATGGCATTGTACAATCATCACTACTAGTTCAAGAACAATCTTGTGTCTTCCACCAAAAGAAATCTTGTACCCATTGCGGTAGCTTCTCATTTTATCCTTCTCTTTTCAGCCTGTGGCAACCACTAATATTTTGTTTTAGGATTTTCCTTTTCTGAGAATTTCTTTAAATGAAATTGTGTAATATAGTCTTTTGTGTCTAGTTTCTTTCACTTAGCATAACGTTTTCAACTTTTATACATGTTGTAGCACGAATCAGCACTCATTCCGTTTTTAATATTAACTCATTGTCTGGACATGGCATATGCACTACATTTTGTTTTATTCATGCATCAATTGATGGATATTTGTTTCTATTTTTTTCACCTAAAAAAAAATAGCTTATAGAACTTGTCCCAGAGCTGAGTTTTTTCACTCTTATAAATAAGGCTGTTGTGAATATTTCTGTTCAAGCTTTTGCATGAAAATGTGTTTTCCATTCTCATAGGTACATATAAAACAGGAATAAGAATTCTGGTAACTTTGTGTGAAGTTTCTGAGGAATTGCCAGTGTTTACAAAGCAGTTACACCATTTTACATTTCCACCAAGGCTTCATTTCTTCTGCATCCTCACCATTAACTTTTGTGTGACTTTCTGATTAGTGTGTGAAGCGGTATTGTGGTTTTGATTTGTGTTTCCGTAATAGTGATTGATGTTGAAGTCCTTTTATGTGTTTATTGGCTATTTGGCTATATTTGGAGAAATGCTTTGCGTATTTTAATTGGGTCATTTGTCAAAGTCTGAATTTAAAATGATCTGGAAAAAAACTATTGTCTAGAAGAGTATACTTTCATTTTTGGCTTTAAAAAGTCTTAGCATGATCATTGAATAACTTAAAATAACCAAGTACACAAGGAAATAAGATTTGTGAGGAGTATAGAAACAGTAAATAAGTAGAAATAACCTACAAAAGCTTGAATTACTGTCATAGATCATTAAAATAGCACTGCTGTGCTACATTTAAGTAAAGTGTATGGTTGTTTTAAGATACCAAATGTGTGATAGTTTGTTACAGCAGCAATGGGAAACTAATACAATAGTCAATGTATTAGAAGGAAAATTGGAAATTATAAGTAGTCCAAAAGAAAACATGACAGGAAAGAAACAACAAGTAGAACAGATAGAAAGTTCAAGACAAAAGGATAGTTTTAAACTCAACTATATCAGTTATATTAAATATTTTTAAATATTTAAGGCACTGGAATTGAAACCCCAAATTAAAGGAGAAAAAATGGCTAATGTGGACTAAAACATTTCAATTTAGCGTTATTTATGGGACATCTGAGGTATGTACAGTTTAGTAAAATGAAAACAGTAAACAAAAAGATATTCTATATAAATATGAAGCAAAATTAATTTTAGGTTAACAGCATTTTTTAGAGATAAATTGCCATAATGATTTAAGTGGTTAATGATTTAAGAAGTTTAAGTGACCAATAAGTTATAAAAACTTTAAAGTTATACAAGTAGACTAAATGTAAAAATACATAAATAACAAAGAATGTATGTGATACTGGGATAACAAATTGGGAAAGATAGGTTTGGATCCATTTCTCTTAATGGACACCAGGATGACTATATAGAAAAGAAAAACATACTAAACACTAGAAAAAAAAACACAGGTAAATGATTTATGACCAATATATGGGAAAAACAATACTATAACTCAATCCAGAAATAAAAAGGAAAAGCATAAAGGAGTATATTACATAGGCATATGTATATGTTTATATATTCATAATATTCCAAAATTTTATATCAACATGATGCCCCAAGTGGAAAATTCCATACCATAAAACTTACCTCCAGGTATGTAGGTGTGCACAAAACACAAGTTAATTTCATGTTTAGACTTTGTTGCTATCCACAAGATATCTCAGATATGATCAAATATTCCAAAATTTAAAAATTTAAAAAATTCTAAACACTTATAGTCCCAAACATTTTAGATAATGGATACCCCAGCTGCATATTTGTGTACTGTAAGTATGTTGCATGTTTGTATACTTATAAGACAACATAATTTTGTACAGCAGAAAATAGTAAAAATGGTAAAAAGACATAACAAAGTAGAATAACATTTGCTACCTATCTGATGAACATAAGTTAATCTTCAAAGTATACAAAGAGCTTCTAAAACTAGAAAAGAAAAAGACCAACAGCTTTATAAAAAGATGAGCAGCAGATACAAAGCAAAGAATTCATAAGACTAAATATACAATAAACATGGACTATTTTTATAACTTTATATGAAAATAAGTACGCAGCCTCACTTATAAGAGATGGAAATTAAAACAACAGAAGATAATCATTCATTTGCTATCCCATTGCCAGAAGTCCAGCATTTAGACATTTTCTTGGTGACAGAAGCAAGTATTCTCATGAGAAGGAAGGGGGTCCAAGTGACAGAAAGCAGGGATGATAAGTGGGAAGGGAAAATACAAAGAATTAAGTTGTGCTGTGTACATGTACCAACTCCGCATGAAGACTAATCATTATGCATTGAAAACATGCACTAATAAAAGTGCATTTTTAAAAAAGAATCAAGTGCTCGCATATATTGCTATGTGGAATGCCAGATGATAATCACTTCAGAGAGAAGTCAGCAGTACAAATTTACACATACATACCTTTTGACCCAGTAGCTCTGTATCTTATAGATAAGTACTGATAAACATTTGTGTGTACGGCTCCTGTGGCACTATTTCTGAAAGAAAAACATGAAACAATTCAAATTGTGATCTTGATTTTAACAAAAACTATTAAAAATTGAAGCCATAGGGGAAACATAAACATTCAGTAGTTGCTGATTTTAAATCATTTATATGATAATGCTATTATTGTTATGCTTTTGAAAAGAGTACCTTTCAGAAATACTTGGTATGTTATACTGTATTACAGATGCTGTTTGTTTTAGTGCTTGAAGTGATCCACTTATCTTTCAATGCCAGTGAGAACCTCTTGAAGTTAAGTCCTCAGTCCTCCTGCATATTTTAAAGATATTACTTAAGTGTTTATGGTTAAAATTACAAGATTGGAGCTTCTTTTAAAAAAAATTAAAAGACAAGGTAAGTGAGAAGGTAAAGCTACAATAAGATTTGCCCTGAGTCAATAATTGTTTAATCTAGGTAATGTGGGGTTTGTTGCCCTACATTCTTTTGCATATATTTAAAATTCCCACAAAAATTGTGGAATTTAAATAGGCATAAATGAAGAGAATGTATTTGACATAAATATATTAAGACCAAGGTAGAAAATTAGACATGAAATTCTTCTAACAATTTTATGGTGACTGTAAATATAAAATATACTCTCTTTATTTGCATGGTGTGTGTGTGTGTGGGTGTGTGTGTGTGTGTGTGTGTGTGTTTGAGATACAGAGTTCAAGATATATTTTTGTTAGTGTAATTCTAAGGATCAAAAGAACTCATAAGGCATACAGTTATTTGTTTATTGGCCACAATTATAGGGACTTTAAATTATTAAAATCATTGATCCAGAAGAAATGAAAATTTTCTCACAACTTACATTAGTGCTATATAATCTTTTAAATTTTGCTGAAGCATAGATTTAGGTATTTTAAGTAAGAAAAAAATTGATAATGGAATTAGACTTTCCTTTCTTTCAGAGTTTACCTTAGAAATCATTCATTCACTGATGTTTGAGCATGCCACTTAGATAACATAAAATCCTAAGTTATACAAAAAGCATATAAGTGAACAAAATCTTATGTTTTTATCTCAAATATTTTTACTTCAGATCCATTGTTATATCTGAGAAAGAAAGATAATATGATTAAAAGTGTTACCTAGTAGCGTTAAGTATGATAATTTTAACTTGCTTTCTGTTCCACCAACAGGTTAATAATAAAAATTGAAAGTTTTTATATTTTGTTGAATATTGGAAATTGAATGTAATGGCAGCAGAATTTATAAAGAGTTGCTGTAGAGGATGTTTCTATGGTGAAACAGAAAAACACGAATGTGAGTTTTCTTTTAATTTCAGTAAATATCTATTTATTGTCTTCTTTTTGGCATTTTGTAATACAGACAAATAAGGAATGTTTTCCAATTTGAGGGGGAGGCAGAAACAGAAAGCACACTGGGTAGGTATTCCCGAACTCCATTTATCCTGGAGCATAGTGAGAAGAGGCATGAATTTAATTCAAGAGACATCCTAGATATCCAAGAAGATGCCATTTGCTATGGGAGCCCAAGCAAGATTTAGGAAGCTGAGTGGAAAAGTAAGAGAACATGAAATTGGATATGAGAGGTGAATGGAATGATATAGGAAGAAGCAGGTTAAAAAGTGTGTTTTAGAGAGCAACATATTCTACTAAATATTTTGACATAAAAAATGCTAATTTATGAGCAGTACAATGAAGAAGAAATTCAAACTTTTTAAAGACCCATATTTACCAAGGACCCTTGAAGATTTCCCTTTCAATTGCATGGTTTCATATCTCTTCAGAGTTATGACTGGAACTTTATTTTTCTCTGGCTCTTTTTTGTATTTCTTAGTCTAGGACAGAACTTCTTGATATATTTAAGTATGAAGATATTTTAATCCATTTTCTAGTACCAGTAACACAATGCCACAGCTTGGTAGGTTTTAACAAAAATAGGTTTGTTTTAATTCATGGTTCTGGAGGTCCAAGGTAAAGGGGCTGTATCTAATGATGGCCTCTTTATTGGCAGACTTCCCAGCCACAACAGAGGACATCACAGGGCAAAAGGAAGTGAATGTGTGTATCCTGGGCACTCTCCCTCGTATAAAGCCACCAGCATTCAAATACCTAATCCTAATCACCTCCCAAAGGCACAACCTCTAAACATTCATTTTATTGTCTCCACCCTCTTAAGGCCTCACAATGGGGATTGTACATTAGCATATGAACTCTTGGGGGCAGGCTCAAACCATATCCAATCTGTAGCAGAAAGCTCTTTTTTACATAAAACATTTCTTAAATTCTAGAGAGCCGACAAAATGCTTATAGAAATTTAGACAGAGTTGCTGTTATAACATAGGACTAAAGTAAGCATGTACTTCGTGTTTCAGTGGAGATTTTTGTAGCCTTGGAGAGTTTTGGCTTCTCAGAACTGATTTGTATATTTAAGACTCTTGAAGTTAATGAGTGACACTAGCAAGAATTTCTTTGTTGATAGTATGTGTAAATAACTAGATTTTTACTTGAAAGCATTGTGAAATTAACTACAAAATAAATTGTTTCCATCAATAAACTATTTAAAAACTGCTTTTACTATTATAATATGATAATGTACTTTGACAAAAATGTATTAGTTGCTCAAACACTGGCTAGCCAACATTAACACAGGTCATGGAAGTGCTTGTTAGGATCCAATAGTTTATCAATCAAGAATTTCTTCTAAAATGATTAAGTACCAAAGTATTCCAAGTTCAGGTTATATGTAATTGATATGCATATCTGTGACGTTTTTCTGCTTTTTTTCTTTTATATGCAGTATCTATGGAAAGAGACTTTAAAGTCACAATATCAAATACCCAAAATACTACTGTTTCTGTACCTCCATTGACTCCTGTTCCTGTAAAATCTCAGATTGGCTGTAGTGAGGATTATTTGCTTTCCAAATTGCCATGTGATGGAAAAGATGTGCCATTTGTGGTGCCCAAGTTTAGGTTATCGTATATTCAGCCCAAGACACAAGGAACACCCTCCCATCTGGAAGAACTTGAAGGTAAACAATAAAATGGCAGAATTTAGAAACCAACATGAAACATTTAAATGGCGCTATGGCCATTGTTTTGCTCTTTTGTATTTTAATACAAAATTTATATAAAAGCTTTAAAGTTTGCTTTTTGTATGTTTTGCTCTATGGAAGAACTTAATGCATAGTATTTTTGAAAGATCACATTATGGAATCTGATCAGAGGATAATACATGGAGTTCAATGATTTATTCAGAGTTTTCTTTTATAATCATAAATTTTATACACAGTGAGATGCCCAAGTAGATGGTTTTTGAATTTTTGTATATATTTGTTGAATTTCAAGAATGTATTTATGTAATGTTGACAAATGTGTACAATAGGATATTCCATATTCTGAGTAAGACCTAGAATATTTGTCCCAGCTATTTTTTTCTCTGTTCTGTCCATCTTATTATGGATCTCTCAAAAAAAACTATTATTTTTTGTTATGTTTTCTTCTAATCATTTTTTCTCCTTTTTAGATTGGATAGTATTTTGATCTATTTTCTCTTCTGTTACTTTTATCATGCTAGTAAGCGTACCCACTTTAAGTTTTATTTTAGACATTGCATTTTCAATTCTAGAATTTATATTTGGTTCTGTTTATAGTCTTTACATCTTCTCTGCAATTTTCTAACTTTCTATTATTGTAAGTTTTTATGCTTCGAGCTTTAAAATCTTTGCTAATTTCAACATTTGGGTCATCTAAGTTTAGATTCTATGGATTACCTTTTTCTTGGGAATAGGTACATTTTTCAGTTTCTTTGTATATGTGGAATAGTTTGGGGTTATATTCTGAACACTGAATGTTACATTCTGTGGAGACTTTAGATTGTGGTATATTAATCTGTGAAGTTTGTTCTCTCTTTCTCTTTCCTTCTATCCATCCTTTCTTTTTCCTCTCAGCAGACATGTAATTTGGTCAATTTAGACTACAAATTCTGTCTTGGCTGGTGGTTCAAGGATTAGCTAGATATTTGAGCAGACGTCATAGAAGTTGGGACTCTCCAGGACTCCCACTTTTCTTTTCAGGAGCTTTGGTTGTCTGGAGTCCTGCCGTCTGGTTTTCTGTGAATTTCCTGTTGGAGGAATTAGGGATTGAAGCCAGGGCCTTTGCATTAAGCTATATCCTCAGACCTGCCTATTTTTTTTCTTTTCCTTTCCTCTCCTTTCCTCTCTTTCCTCTCCTCTTCATTTTGAGACATGTTCTTACCAGGATGCCAAGACTGAGTTTAAACTTGCAATGCTCCTGGCTAGCCTCCCAGACTGCTGTGGTTACAGGTGTGTGCCATCATACCTTACTACACAGATGTCTTATGCATCTGCATGGGGTCATCTATGACCTACAGTCAGACTAAAAGTCTTCACAAACAGCTCACTTTACGTCGTTACATGTTTTCAGTGAGTCAGTTCCTATCTAGAATCTCCACTACTTTTCATTATTCTTCAGTCTTTTGTTTTAACTGGTTTTACTCTAGAGCTTATTGTTATCAGTAAGAGAGTTGGGTCTGATAGCAGTAAATGTTTTTCACTTAAAAGATGTTCTGTATGGAAGCAGAAAAACAGAAAGAAACTCAGATCACAAAATATAGAAATGTCTTTGTGACAAAGAAAAGTACCAGCAATTTATGAGTCTTTTTTTTTCTATTTTTTAAAATTTATTTTCTAATAAGTATTCATGTGAAAAACATTTTTTTTCAGAATTTTATTGATAAACAAATAGCAATTAGACAGTTTCAAATCAAATC
>NDGM011178277.1:0-10986 GCA_002564305.1 Octomys mimax | reverse complement strand
TGCACTATTTTATATTTATTTTTAATTTATGAGAAACTGCATGTATATCGTGACTGTGTCTCACCTTTAAGTCACAAGCAGTTACATGATTTATAGTTTGGTCATTGACTTAGACTGTGCTGTAAATAGCAGTTCAGAAGAACAAAATGTGATTATTTTAGAGATTAAACCATTTTTTAAGTATTTGTTATTTATGTGGTCCATTTGAAGAGTTCATTTCAGCCAAGCAACTAGTTATTTTTACAAATCCTAATGTAAGCAGTAAAGAAACAATGGTAAGAATGGAGGTGTGATAAGTAATCTTTTAGTTCTAATGGGGGTGCTTTCACTGTTTTCCTTTGCACATCTCAGTTTTCCCAGATCCTGTATCTTGTAATGGAGGAGACTAATCAGTTTAGACAGGAAGATGTGTCACGTGGGAGAAAAAGGCCAAGGAGCCACACATTTCTATACTTACCAAATGGGGGAGCCTACTTTGGTCCAAAGAGATCAGAATCTGCCTTAACAGGTACTTTAAGAAATTCCTGGAAAACCACTCCCATAAATAATAAGTGTTTGGCAGTGTCTACTGAGTATTTATATCAGAAAATAAGTCCCTGTCAGGAATACAGAAATGTCAGTCAAAGCATCACCTCAAAAATTGAAGGATCTACAGACACAACTATGTTGGGGTTTTTTTTTCCACAGCTATATGTCTAAAATGAAATTTAATCTTCACTCATTGACAGTTCAGGAGTACTTGCTGCCTATTGTATCATAGGATGTTTAGAAAAGACAAGAGTCCCTGTCCTTTTCTAATGTACAATCCACTTGTGTCAGAAGCCCCCTGTAGCTAATGTAGTGTTATTTACAGATTAGAAAACTAACACAGTAGTGCCAGTGTCCAGAATCACAGGTTTATAATGACTGGCCCTGGAATTCAACTCAATTTTGGATTTTTTGTTTTTGGGGTGCTGGGGATTGAACCTTGGGACTCATACATATGGGCGAGTGTTCTACACTAAGCTACATCCCCAGCCCTCCGCTCAAGTTTTAACTGATACTGAGCCCATGCTATTAAGAACTTAAGTGTAACATTGCCCTTGCCAAGTACTTCTACTGTGAAGAGTTGATCTAGCTTTTAAGAAATTACAGAGGGGCCGGGGAGATGGCTCAGTGGAATAAGCGCTTCTCTGGCAAGTGCAAGGGCCTGAGTTCAATCCCCGGTTCCGCAAAAAAAAAAAAAAAGAAAGAAAGAAATTACAGAAATACAGTGGTGTATCAATGTAGCACTTCAGTAGCAACAGCCTGTTTTGCATACCTGGCCTTTCCTTCCCCACAAAAAATTAATCCTTGTTCTTAGTCTTCAGATCACCATTCAGCATCTCATTGAGGATAGGACTTATATCTTGGTTCTAAATCCTAGTCCCCATATTTAAATGTACAGGCACTTTTGTCAAAATAGTTCACCTGATTTATAAGGCAAAAGTC
The DNA here is from genome assembly GCA_002564305.1 of Octomys mimax. Taxonomy (NCBI): domain Eukaryota; kingdom Metazoa; phylum Chordata; class Mammalia; order Rodentia; family Octodontidae; genus Octomys; species Octomys mimax. The sequence goes on along the minus strand of NDGM011178277.1, from coordinate 9,516 downwards.
ATTTCGTTAGTTTCTTACTCCTTTAAAGTGGTCCATACTTACTTTACTAACATAATTCAGAAATTGTTTTTAAAAAACTGTAGCTGAAATGTTAAAATTCTTCCTCCTAGTAGTAGTGATGCTACCATGTTAAGATGCCACTTAAAAACTAAGTCCTAAAATACATTTCTGTGACTACATAAGAACTATAGACTTGCTAGGGAGATGGCTCAGTGGGATAAGCACTTGCCTGGCAAGTGCAGGGGCCTGAGTTCAACCCCTGGTTCTGGGGAAAAAAAAAAGAACTATAAACCATCCACCAAGTAGATGTAAATATTAAAAAACTTACGTGGCAAACTGGGTTATCTTTTTTTGGGATTATAGTAGGAAAGTGATAAAGGACAAAATAGGTTAACAAAAATAATAAAGTATTTGCCTGTGTGGAAAGGCATTTGGAGGGGGGCAGTGAAGTGGGAATTAAATTCCCAAATATAGAGAAGCTAAAATACATCCACAAAATTTTTTAACTTCATATAAATTATATAAACTATATTAATAAAACTCTCAAAACCTGAAAAGTTGTATGTACAGCTTAAAAATACTTCTCTTCATTTGCTATTCAAGAACATACAACCAAAAACAAAAATCTGTAAGCTCCCTTAGGTTATCAGACTGAAAGCAAATGAAGTCAGGAGTGCTTCTTTTTACCCGAGTTCCCTCCAAGTGGCCCAACAAAAATTGGAATCTTTCTGAAAAGACCTGTCTAGTTGGCATGCACGCACATGGCTGAGAAATTAAAGTATGTTGTTGAAAGTGAAGCTGTATCATAATGCTAATAGAATCAGTATTTTGAGGAACAGGCTGTAGAAAAGCAGTCTTTCAGTACAGATTCCATGCGTATTGCACTAAGGTTTGCTTTTTCATCAGTTGAAATAACCTAAGTGCTACCCTTTCCTTCACCTTTGTCACAGTCCTGGCATGAAGTGTGACCCAGTGCCAACAAGCCTCTGTCTGGCCTCCTAATACTGGCAGGACCTACATATCCCTGGGTGACGATTCTGCTCAGACAGCAAAGGGAAGAAATGTCATAAGGAAGAAACCTCCCTTCTTTCACCACTATCCCCATTCTTGGAAATCTCAAGATGGAAGCCTCACAAATTACAAAGCTGCCATTCCCTGAAGAATATACACTAAAAGAAAAAACTGCATATGCGAATTATACCATATTCATTTTTTATTTAACTTGGGGATGGAATGGGGATCGCATACATTTTGTTTATACAATATTTAACAATCACTTATTCAAGGTGGGGGGGGTCTCAGGGGNTTTTTTTTTTTTTTTTTTAGCTGTTAAATACTTGCAGAAAAAAAATAGCAAGTACGATTTGACAGTAGTACAACAATCTGTGCCCAAAAGACTGACAGGAAATACAGAATAAAGCTAAAATAACTGCTCACCAATATCTTGAGAGGTAACAAATAGGATATGGGTTGAGACTGCATAAAAAACATACTGCTGGTTGAGTATCTGAGGTAAATGATGTTCAATTAAGATGCTACTTGTATCATTTTGCCCATAAATTGTAAATAATTTTATGCACATTATACCAAATGTTCCTAAAAAGTAATTTTTCAAAAAAGTAAAAAAGAGAAACTGGAAAATATTTGTGATGAAGCTTTTTTTTTTAAAAAAATAGTAATCAGTTTATTCCACTAAACTACATCTGGCCAGTGGTTTTTCTCAACCACCTGCATTTTAGATAAATGTAACTTACTCAGAAGTGAGGAGGGGGTGGAAGAGACTTTAAAAATTTTGTGATGATGATTCTATTTTTAAATCCCAAGGAAGTTAGGTTTTTTTCCTGATTGTATTTTCAAAATATCGCCATGAAGGATACTACAAGTTCATGGGACCAACAATTGTGAGGCACAGTCTCTTCTGGAATTCACAAAGTACCTGTAATAAACATTCAAACAAGAATCACACATCACATGCTAAAAACTTCTAGCATCTAAAATACATATAAGATCTGTGCAGGGCATGGACTTTGAATAAAGCCAAACACTAGTTAATCCATCAGTCCTATGGCAGTTGATCATAAAGCATTTTTTAACATGGGAGATTTGGGCAAGGTAGAAAATATAAGAGCAGCAGTTCTGATGGTATCAGAAAGGCAAAGTACAAGACAAGTCATGAGGAGCACCATACATGAGGAAAAGTCACTGGGTCTGTTTCCCCAGAACAGAAATCCTAATCTTGCTCAATTCATGGATCTTTTCTCCAGTATCCCTAGCTCACACTCTGGGGTAACTTGCCCACTCTGCACGGACTGTAAACCAAATACTAAAATGCCCTGCAAAAGAAAGATTTAACAAGACTATGTATCAGAACAGGTAGTCACTGGAACATTCTTATTTTACTGCTTATAAAAGATTTCTCTATTAATGAAGTTCTCAAAAGGATACAAGTTTAAAACTGGTTAGCTAGAGTTAAGTACAACACCCGGAATTTCTAAAAATGTTTCCTAACATGAAGACAAAACATTTTATACTGTAAATAACTGGTCTTAGAAAAATTTATCTCTAGTGCTCTCATAAGCCAAACATTCATAATATCCCTCATTTATTTTCTTTCTATTTTTTTTTAACTTTAATGAGGGTTAAGTGTTTTTGACAGGCAGAAATTTGTCTGTAGGAGATTAGCAATTTTCCTCTATACACATTCTGTGTTTTGCCCTGGATTAGTTTCCAAATGTAAGCAACACTAAATCAAAAAATAGAGGAACTGAGTACTTTTTGAAATAAAAGTGCTGAACACTGAAATGGAAACTCTTAGGAATGCAAGACCATGGATACACACATGACCAAGAGCACGAACAGTTGTATATGGTATGCGGCACACAGACAAAAATGCTATTTACTCTCATTCACCTCCCTGCTTGGAGTCTGATGACCTATGTATTGTTTATAAATAACACTTCTTCCCAAAGATTTAAGTACATACTATTTTGTAAAGTGTAGTGTAGTGTGTAGTTAAATAACCATTTGAATACAACACATTCGCAGTGAGCTATTGATAGTGACATGTAAAAAATCTGATTACAAAATGCACAGATTTTAAAATGACCTGAAAAAGAAGTACAAAGTATAATACTAGCTATTGATCAGTGAGTAATCTAGAAATCCAGGAAGTTAATGTTCTCCTGTACTTTGGCCTGTACAAATTTGAGGAAGAATCCAATTATATTCTAATGCAATGTTTTAAAAAGCACTTTGGCACCCACCATCAATTCCATTTCCTTAGCAAGGATAAGGCATGAACTATCCTAAATTAATACCAAAGTTAGTTGTGAAAGCAATTTTGGGGAAGAAACAAGGTTGTTACCTATATCAACACTGGTTACCTCTAAATGTCATTGCATATTTTAAAGTATAACTTTAACTTGTTATCCCTGATTTGTTTTAAAGCAGTAACATTTTAATCTGTGCTTAAAGATTAATAATCACTATCCTAAAATAATTCTTTACAAATCCCAGACATCAAATACTACTCTCACAAGATGGCACCAAACATAAGTGATGAAATTACAAATCTCAAAACAGTGAGGAGTTCTGCGTAATGACACTTCCTGAGGTGATCCTAAAACAGTGATAAAGAATGTTCCACACACTGGTGAAAAAATATACTAAAATTTTACATATATAAATAGGAAAAAGGTTTAAAAAGAAAAAATTAAGAGCTTTCCAGTGTCATCGCTCACTGAAAAAAAAAAAAAAAAACTGAAGTCATGCTTTAGTATTTTAAATATTCCCTAAACACAGCACACCTAAAAAGAAAGAAGTATGCAGTATTTTGGGACCTGGATAAGATGAAGCTTTAGAAACATGTAAGTAATGGGGAAATACACCACTTGTTTTTCATTAAAAAAATAATAAAACCAGCATTTTCTCCTTAAATTACAAGCCAGCACAAGAAAAGCTAAAACACTGCTTTACGAATGGTCACTTACTATTGGCACTAAGCATAGTTTACCATTTTTTCTTAAATAACACAGTGAATTTGTAATACCTTGTTACAAAACATGGATCAATTTATTCAAATTTGTTAGTGTTTTCAATTTCATAATTTAGCAACCGTGGAACTGAGGTATACCTTGTTGAGAGGGAGGTTAAAGTAATGCTTGGAAGCCTCTTTACTGTACCCCTTACTTGATGACTCTATGTACACAGAACAGCAGCACACTAAACATTCACAAGCTGTGTCATATTGGCATTACAATAGTAATTTATAGAAACAACAACAGCAAATGCAATAAAAACAAGTTACCCTTTTAAAATCTGAAATGAAAAGTTTTTGATTTTAAAAAAAAAACATAGCAGTAGTTCATTTAAGGAATTAGTGTCTTCTGACAGACATTACGAAATCTGATGTCAGCTTTCCAACACTTGATTAGCCAGGTCCAAAAGATCCTTGATTTGGAGAGGGCCACATTCTTCATGTACATTTTTTTCAAAAGTTTTGTTATAGAGTCTGCCACTTTTCTCTTAGTCTTGAGTCCTTCACATCTGTGCTGCAGGCAATGCAGTGAGTCTCCCCACGCCACACTTTTCCACAAGGGGCTGCTTGCTTTCATCTCCAGGAGGCCTCCTCCTCATTTCACACCAAAAATAAACTGTAAGCAGTTCCCTTAGCTTAGCAGCTCCAGTTCAGAGTCCCATTTCTCAGTGTGTACAAATGGTGCAACCATCATAGACTAGATTCTTTGGGAGGAAAGTCAACATTTGTCACCATAGTGACCACTGTTACAATGTCCTCTGTGGTAATGATATTTGTTAGTCTTTGCATCTGGGTAATTCTTTCACCTACACATCCAGCTGATAACCTGGCTTCCGCATCGTGATCCCAACACTCTTCTATTGTTTCACAGAGCATTGCCATTCCCTAGGAGGAGAAAAACAAGTCAAACAGCCTAGCAAGTTTTGTGGACAAAGAAGTTTCGAGATTAGCAAATTTTCATACTATCCTCAATATTCACTTTGAGTATCATGCAAGACCATGGAGAAAAGCACCAAAGGTAGTTTTTCTTAATGCACTGAAGACTTACAACATAATTTTTTCTAAAAATGCCTAACCATTCATAAACTATCCTCTCAATCAATACAAACCTAGAACAGGACCCAAAACCAACACTGATGCAAAGTGTACCACTGTTTTTCAATTTTACTTAATATCACCATTTTTATCTAACAACCAAATATAGGATTGAAGACCATCCTTTAGGATTCTCTACCTGACTTTATCCATGTTTCTAGTTATACTTAGACCAAAACTACATGACAATACTCTATCCTCTCCCTACCTCTAATCTTAAGAATTCATAGTAATTTTGTTTATTCATAATAATTTAATTTTACACCAGAATTAAAAGGCAAAAGAAATTTCTCTGAAAAGAGAATTTGTTGCTTAGTAAGTTTAAAAATGGAATCACGTTGGAAGATGGTGATCCACCAGGTGACACAGCTATGCAGAGCCTCTGCACCAGGCACTACTTTCCATAGAAAGCTTTCCAAGGTAGACACCCATCTGCACAGGACCACTGAGGGGACAGCCTTGACTTCGCTTTCCCTGCTGTGAAGCCCTAATTCTCCTGCCTCTAGCACTTGTACAGAATACCTGTGCGAAGATCACCTTAAGTGTGCAGAGAATGATTGATTCCTCTAAAAAATGTTTTATTGGAATTGCAAACGAAAAGCTAACTGTATAACTTACAGCATGTTTCTGCCAATAATCTCTTAAAACAGGCCTCTTTTTTTTATGCACAACAACTTCCTGCATGTCTTCAAGAGATGGATGCTGGCCAATCTCCTCTTCAAATGGCAACATGTACTCATCTACCGGTCCTGAAATGTAAAAAAGGAAAAAAGTCATTTCAATTAAAATCTTCCTGACTTCCAAACTGGTATAAACTTTCTAGAATATACCATTTTGCCTTTTTCCAACTCTGTATGCTGTAATGACACAAAAGAGACACTATTAGTTACACCTACACTGCAGTGTAATAAGCTCATATCAGAAATCCAAAGGTTTATGATTTGGCAGGTATATTAACACTGTTTAGGAGTGGACTGTTCGTATCCCTGTGAATATGAGACAGAGGAACAATCAGAGATTGAAAATCAAGAATATAATATTTATTCCTCTTTAACTGACACTACCTTGTGATTTCAATAAGGAAGTCAGTGGTGCTGTTTCTACCTGTGAAGACTAGGTTCAATCTACTGCAACCATCTTCATTCTATGGCATACTGAAACCTCCCACATGTCCCACGTAAGAAATTGATACACCTCACAGTCGTACCTCCTCTTGGCCTCTCACAAAAACTACTAAGAGTACACTTGATTATTTTCAAAAATCACAAACATACTCTTCACCAGGGTTTTCAACAAGTCAGAATGTCCTTCACAGGTAAAATTATTCAACAACATAAATCCTTCCTTTTTTCTTATACTTAAGTAGAAAAATGCGTGTAGGAATATAATAACTAGTAATCAATGAGCACCTATCTTGACCAGGAATTTAACATGTATTCCTCTTTACAATAGGAAGACAGCATGAAACTCAGAAAGTTACAGAATTTTGCAAAAGAGCATGTACAGTTTTGAATCGATCAAGTCTATGTTTTCACCTTAACAAAAACGGATCACTAGTGAGCAATTTCATTGATCGCTGTGTACACAGACCTAAGACTCATGTAAGGCCATGAAATGCACCAAGTACGCCTGGATAATAAATCAGGAAGATGTATTTAACTCTGTAAACTTAAGGAGCTTGATGGTTGAACAGTCTCTGAGAGCACTGACACTCTAAGGTGCCTGCTCTTGTGCTAGCATCAAGTAGTCATAGCTTACAAAAACAAAATGTAGATTTTCAGGTATCAACCCAGACTACTGAGTCACAATTTTGATTTTAACAAAATTCCCTAAGGTTTAATATGCACATTAGTTTGAAAATGACGAGTTAACTATAACCACCAACAAATTTAAAAGTACCTACTTTAACAGTGTCGTTCACACTGTCCCTTTGGTTTCTAATTTCTGACTTACAAGAAAAAACTGTTTCACAGCACATACAAAGCATTTAAGACAAGTCAGCATCCTATCCTTGTATTTTTCCATAAAAACTTCCCTAGTAATCCCTCCACCACTTCAACAACATTTTTTTTTTCAGGGCCAGAGAGATAGCTCAGTGGACTAAGCGCCTGCTTTGGCAAGCGCAGGGGCCAGAGTTCAATTCCCAGCACCATACACCACGCTGTCTCTGAGGATGCTGAGCCAGCAACTGAGACTGGGTGTGGTCATAAACACCTGTAATCCTAGCACCAGGGAGGCTGAAAACAGGACAATCACTAAAAGTTCCAGCACAAAATACAAAAATAAATAAATCTATAAACTCCCATAATACTCCTTTATAGCTCAGGTACTACTACATCCAAAACCATATGAACGGAAGAGGCTGGGGAGCACAAAGTGTGGGGCAGGAGGGGTAAGGAAGCAACTGAGACTGGGCGTGGTCATAAACACCTGTAATCCTAGCACCAGGGAGGCTGAAAACAGGACGATCACTAAAAGTTTACATAGTCTACATGTAAACTCCATGTAGACTACATACCAGGTACTAGACTAGATAATTCACATGTCATTCTTTCCAGAATATACTTCATTGCCTTAACTGCTTTATCATTTGAAAACAGGGCCTTGTGTCCCTGTAGAACCTAATCCAATGCTTTTCTATGGAGAATTCATATTAAAGTTATGAAATGTATCTTCCTATATCTGCCATCTAACCTACTTCTGTTTCAAAAATGCACATAATCAATGTAATATATCTTCCATTTCAAACAGCTTACTGAGCTTCAATTATTCCCAAATTTCTTTAAGCTTTCTTAGGTTCTGAATCCACTTCCGAGCCAAATCTCCAATCCTGGAAGAATAAATAGCTGCCCATTTCTGAAGACTGAGCTAAGTTCCATTTAAGATACGTTAGCTGTATCTTTTAATAGTCAACATAATTTCTTCTATGCTCTTTGACAATCAGACCAGTTACAAATTGAAATTAAAAAAAAAAAACCTAGATCAAGCTCATTTACAGTTGTTCAGGAGATTAGCAGTTAGGTAGTTTGCCTTACCCAAAAAAGATGCTGCAACACATACGGAGAGCAAGACCACATGAAGGAATATGAAAGGCAAAGTAGCTGTAACACTACAGACTGTCACACTAGGAATACAGTATGCAGGTCTATAATCAATAAGTGAAAGGCACACATGACAAAAAAACTTGGATCAACACGAACCCTTTAGAACCAAGGGAAGGTAGTAACATTTAGGAGGGTGAAACATTGCTTTGGGGAGGCTGAATTTAATCTACAACACACTGAAATATGTATTCAGAGTTCCGTGTCTAATCTGGCTACTTGCATGCATGCTGGCACTACCCCAAGGCTGCACATCTCAGCCTGACTGTCTTGGAAGGCAAAATCCATCCTACTTTTCATACAGCTCCTCTTACCAAAAGAGCTGACCTGAGGACAAGATATAACCAAGTGGCAGCCCTTCTATACCCCTCCTGCCCCACACATTGTGCTCCCCAGCCTCTTCCAAATTTACTACCACCTCCTGATGTATAGTAAAAAGGTACTGCACTTTATTACCATTCAGTGTAATCTCTCTTAATAAATGTGGCACATATGCTATTTAATAAGTATTTTTTCCTCACCGTCCGCAGCAGTACATCGAGAAGCCAGCTCCCACAGGACTAATCCCATAGCGTACATATCTATCCTCAAAAATGCATCCCTTTGGAAGTTTATAGCACCCTCTAAAACCTCCGGGGCCATATATCTCCGGGTACCAACCTGAAAAAGATTTTTGAAAGCATAAAGTACTATTCATTAGCTCTATGTTCTCACTAACACTTTATGAATCTGTAAAAAGAATGAAAGCCAAATACGGTCTACTATCAGGGTACAATGACTGAATTATGACCATCAGACTATAAGGCATAGACAGATTATTTCTCATACACTGAAATATATCCACATTATGGTACTAGAGACTTAGAATCCCACCCCCACCAAAGTAGTCACAAGGAACTGAGCAATGACTGCTGAGAGGATACAATAGAGAAAACAGCATACTTTTCCACTGTACCTTTGCATTGTTTCAAATATACCCTTAAAAAGCTTTTTGCAAGGGCTTCACTAATTACAAGATACTGTATAGGCATTAGCTGAGTAAAGGATGGATAAATATTCTATTTTTACAGCATAATCTGTGTATTTATTCATAAATTCTTGTCCTAGAGTCCTTCCTTTATTTAATATCTGTCCCCAACAATTTAGTATTTCTTAGCACCATGATGATGGCAACCAAGTTAGTGTATCTAACTTTGGCTGCTACTTGACAGTTTTTTTGGGTTTTTTTGGTGGAACCGGGGATTGAACTCAGGCCCTTGCGCTTACCAGGGAAGCGCTTATTCC
>NDGM011178274.1:0-13987 GCA_002564305.1 Octomys mimax | reverse complement strand
AGCGTGTTTCTTCCACATCTATTCATTCTATACCTTTCAAATAAACTTTTGACACTATTTGCCGCTTGTCTCATCCAGTTCTTTGTTCAAGGCAAGAAGGAGCCAGGATACTTTTGATTGGTGAGCCATTTCCAAAGGAACTATGTGGTAATGGTATAGGGGAAGGAAACTCCTGACCTGAAACGTACCTAGGATGAGTGCATGTTCTATAAAACTGAAGAATGAATTTTAGGAACAAATGGAAATTAACAGCAGAATATATTTATTGGGGGAAAGAAAGCTTCTGTCAGAGAGAGAGAGAGAGAGAGAGAGAGAGAGAGAGAGAACGAACCACCAAGCAGGTTGTCCCCATGAAGTGGTGTGTTTTAGGGACTTTTATAGAGTAATATCAGGTGGTGAAGTGGGTCTAAGGTGGTGTAGAACCTGGGGACTCACTTAGGTGGGCACTTGAGCTGGGACAAAACTATGGTCGACCAATGAGATTACAAGTACCACTGCTCAGGTACAGTTGATTAAATCCAGCAGCAAATGAGGAAGTGAATCATGTGGCAGGTGGGCATGAATATGGGGTAGGGTCTCTTTCTGTTGGGGGTTGGGTTAGTGACTCTTTAGGGCTCTTTCAAGGTGATTGATAATCTAAACAGGTATCACCTTGACTATCATAGCCACCTGACTATGGACTGAAACCTCCATTAACTGTGAGCTAAGTAAATCTTTCCTTCCCTCATTTTGTGTGTCCAAGTATTTGTCCCAGCAATGAGAGAAGAGTAATTGAGATACAGTACACAACCATAATACATAACACATCTCAGATCTTTCCTTCCATTTTCTCCCTTTTTGCCAGAATAAGATGATTCATTTATATATGTTCTTATAAAGTTAATCATGGTACATACAGATTATCATCCAGACTAATAGGCCAAAACTTATGTAAATCAAATGAAACAGTTATATTAAGTTAGGACACATTTTTGGATACATTATCTCACTCTGGATTACAATAACTTTTTTCTCTCTTTCTTCCTATTATCTTTCATTTTGTACTGTATATATTGAATTTTGCATATAAGAGAAACCATGCTAAACTGGGTGTGGTGGGGCATGCCTATAATCCCAGCACTCAGGAGGCTGAGGTAGGAGGATCGTTGCATGTTCAAGACCAGCCTGGGCTACAAAGTGAGCTCAAGGCCAGCTTGAATTGCATAGTGAGACCCTGTCTCAAAAAGACAACAACAACAAGAGAGAAACCACGTGATATTTATATGTCTGATTTACTTAGCATTATCATCTTAAGTTATATTATTTTCCTATAGATAAGTGAGGTTTATTCTCTGTGGCAAAATAGTATTTCTTTGCACATAAATACCACACTTTCTTTTTTTTTAAATATATATTTTAGGGAATGGTGTACAGGGTGTTCAAGGTCTCACTACTAGATCGGACTCCTAGTGATCCACCTGTTTACAGCCTCCCAAGAGCTGGGATTACAGATGCATGCCACCACATCCCATTTCAATTGCCATCTCAGCGAGCCCCAGAGGTGGGGTTGGCATGGCAGGCCTGGGTATTGAACCCCTGGCCCCTGCGCCTGCTTGCAGGAGTTTTAATCTGCTAAACTATTTGGCTGGCTCGGTTAATACCATGCTTTCTTTATCCATTTTTCTGTTATTGGATGTATAGGTTGCTTGCTTTATGAATTGTACTGCTACAAACATGGGTATGCATACATCACTGTAGAAACTAACGTATCATGCTTTATTTTTAAAATATATTTAGTACAGGGTCTAAGGTTCTCACTACACAGATTGGATTCATAGTGATCCTTCCTGTTTTCCAACCCCCAAATGCTGGGATTACAGGTGCACGCTACCGTGTACAGTCTGAATGGTCTCAGTGCGCCCTGGGGGCTGGGCTGGCATGGCATGCTGGGGTTCACATCCTGGTCCCTACTTCTGCCTAAGCAGGTGCTTTAATCTGCTGAGCTGTCTGGCCTGCCTCATGCTTTTTGATATTTAAATAAAAATTTACAACTAAGCTCAAGATTGCCTAGATTTTTTCATGTTATTTTCTAGAAGTTTTATGTTTTGCATGTAGGTCTACAGTCTATCTTGGGTTAATTTTTGTGAACAATGTAGGATTTATAACATGGATTTTTTGGTAGGTAGATCTTGGTTTTTCAGCATCATTGTTTAAGAGACTGTCCTTTCTTCATTGATTGACTTCCTCTATCACGTACCACTTGATTAGATTTGTGTGTGCTTATTTTTGGGATATCTATCCTGCTCCATCACAGGGTGGACAAGAGTGTGGCTCTGCAGTGAGAGCTTGCCTGTGTTAGAGGGCGACCTTTCTTTGTTCCCTTGACTGTCTGCTCTTTGGGTCAGGAGAGATGTTTCAACCAATTATTGCAATTTTCAACAAAGCTGCCTCTTCATATCTGCAAATGGTGCTTCACATCTTAGGAATGTAACCTCTCCTCCACAGGCCTTGCCCCATCCCAGCTTCTCAGCCCCTGTGCCACAGGCAAAGGCAACCACAGCTGCTCTCTACTTTGAAGCTGAGAAAAGAAATGATGAGATTTTCCCAAGTTCCCCAAGGTCAGTCAGTTGCTGGGCAGAGAATCAACTGCATATCTTTCCAGAACCACCATTCTGATCTCTCATTTGAAGACCAGGAGATAAACACACACACACACACACACACACACACACACACACACACACGCGCGCGCGCGCGCTATTATCTCAGTGTTTAAAAACTATAATCCACCTATAACAATGCTAGGTAACATATGCTCCACCCCTGCCGTCTAGATGAAGTGCTGTGATTTGGGGACCCCAGTCTAGCCAGGTATTTCAGTGTGCTTAGCAGTGATCAGGGAAGCTAGCAGAGCAGGCAGAAGGGGAAGCCCAAGGGTGATGCAGGTCCCAGCCCCACCACCTCGGCACTGCCTCCAACCCCACCAGACCCATCAGACCCCATCAAGAGGCCAAGTTTCCAGGTTTCCTCCTTCAAAGACAGGCTATGCTTGTGGCTAAGTGGCTCTGTGCAGGTGTGGAAAACCTTGAAGGAACTAATATCAACAGCTAGCCCTTTCGCTAGCACACATTCCTTCATAGTGATCTGTTCAACTCAAGGAAGAGATACTAGGGAGGCAGAGGCAGGAGGGTTGCATTTGAAGGCCAGCCTGGGCAAATTGTTGAGGTCTTGTCGTCTCTCCTTTCCCGACCCCCAAAAAGACCAAGGTTGTAGCTCATTGATAATGAAGGGTGAATTAAAATTTTAAATAAAGTCTTGCCAAGAAAGCTTGCGGGATCCAGGTGGACATGTCCAGGAGGCCTAGTTAACAGAACATTTCTTGCTTTATATAAACTCCCTTCCTTGCTGCCTTTGTGTAACTGATGGCCTTACAATGTAACTTAAAATGTAACAGGACATTTCTTTCTTTGTATAACTGATAGCCTTATGATGTAACCTGAAACGCTTAAACTCCTTCAGCAACCCACGAAGTCACCTAACCCTCCAATCATATGCGCCGAATCTGCCTTTGTACCGCCCAGCTTACTTTCCCTTTAAAAGCCCTGAAGCCTGGCCGGCGGAGACTCTCAGAAAGATCCTAGTCGCAAGCCCACCGGCGAAATAAACTGCCCCATCTTCTCAGTTTCGTTCTTCCCGTGTTAGGTCTATTTTCTGCAACAGTAAAGCACCCCTGGGTTCCCGCCACAGTGCTCGGCTAAAGGGGGCGGCGTGGGAACAACTGGGTAAGAGAGCTTCTGCCAGTTCCCCAACGCAAACCCTCCAGCCTGCACCTCCAGGCTCCATTTACTTTGCTTCCACAGCCAACCCTTGCCCAGGCCTTTGGCACACACAGGGACCTGAGCGACCCCAGGCGAAGACAATTCCTGGGGAGGGTAGAGCGTTCCGGGTCCCCAGGGATTAGTCTAAAGCAATGTGAGCCACACATCTTTGCTGGATTCCCGGAGTCCGGGCGGCTGGGATGCAGGGCTCAGCCTGAGGGGGAGGGCAGGTAGGGACCCTTCCGGCACTGCAGTCAAGAACCATGTGAGTGTTGGGAGACATAAAGGCGAAATTGTTAAGGGAAGCTCTCGATTTCTTACAGAAGGCGAATAGAATAACACAGAATAAAGCAAGGCGGCTTCATAGCTCCACCAGTGCAGAGAATGGTTTACATTGCTGGTGTTCCCGGAGTGGCAGTGCACGGGCCTCCTGTCGCCCTGGGGATCACACCCGCTCCCGGTCCTCTTGGGGGCTGAATCCCCGTGCGTACATCGGGGTCGCTCGGCGCCAGGAAGGACGCGCAGGACCCGGCTCGGGGACTGCGGCCGGGGGAGGGAGGAGGTGGTGAGGCGGGAATGCGGCCGGGCGGGCCTGACGCAGCGGCAGCGGAGCCCAGCAGCACCGCAGGGCCCGGGCAGCGTCTCGCCCTCCCCGCTACGCAGGGTGCTTGGCGCCGCGGGGTCGCGGCTGGGCTTCAGCTCGAGCCGGCGCAGGGGGCGCACGAGCGCTGTGGGTAGGTAGAGGGCGCGGCGCGCGCTGGAGGCCGGGACCCGCCCAGGCGCACGTGTGGCCGCCGGCGCCACCGAGCTGTCCGGGGGGCCGCGCCCCGGTCGGGCGGTGCGTGGCGAGGGTGAGCCCGCCCAGCCTGCCCCCGCCCCTCGCGCCGCGGTGCATGTTCGCCTCCTGCCGCTGTGTGCCGAGAGGCAGTGGGACCATGAAGATGATCCACTTTCGGAGCTCCAGCGTCAAATCGCTCAGCCAAGAGATGAAATGCACCATCCGGCTGCTGGACGACTCGGAGATCTCCTGCCACATCCAGGTGGGGAGGTGCGGCGGGCCGGGGCGGCGGAGCTGGGCTGGGGGCCTCTGCTGTGGAGTGCGCGGGTGGAGAGCCCAAGCCCGGAGGAGCTGGCCAGGAAGCCCGGCTCTGCCCGGAGAGGCGGGGGCCCGGCGGGAGGCTCGGTCCCCGCCGGCTCCGCACGCTCGTCCATCGGCCCTGCCCCTCCTGGGACTGCTCTTATCTCGCTGCGCCCAGGGCTGGGGCGCTGAGCGGCTGCCTGGGGACGCCGAAAGCGGAGACCTGCGGGCCGAGAGGGACACTGGCCTGTCGCCCGCTCATCCTCCTGCCTTCCTCCACGTGGAGAGGCACAGCCAGCTAGGGCTCACGCATTTCTGCCTCCCGCGCCCAGGCTCCAGAGGCACCCTGGGTCCGGGCACCCGCAAATCCAAGCCTGCTGCCCCTTTGCGGTGGCACCTGCTGCTCGGAGAAGGCCAGTGGCTAAGTTTCCCCCGCGTGAGAGGAACTGGTAGCCCTGGACTCCAGCATCCAGGCATGGCATGCGTGCTGTACTGAACTGGAGCCACAGGGAAAGGAACATGTGGACTTCAGCGTTTCCCAGAAGGAAGCTGGTCTGTAGGGCCAGCAGGTGGAGAATCCTGAAGGCACCAGGGGCCTGGAGAGGAGAGCCCCTGGGAGTCTCCACCCAAGTTGGAGAAGGCTAGTTGTTTGGGTAAAGGCAGGAGTGGGGCATCCCTTTCTCTAGTAGTAAGTGCTTCGAGCTCCAGAGCTAGTGTGAATGGCAAAGGTATGTGTCAGCCCTCGGGCATGCATGTGTGTGCATTTGCAATGTGTGTAGAAGCAGGAAGGTGTGCACCTGTCTCCCGTGGCCCCAAAGATGCCCCACTCGGCGCTGATAGTTCTGAAAGGTCGTGTCAGGACTCTGCACAGTTGCTTCTGACTTTAAACAGTGTTTAATTATTTATTTGTGGGATTTCCTCTCCTCACTGCTGGAGCTCCCAGACTGTAGTGATGGTGGTGCTGGGGGTGTGTGGGGCAGGTTCCTGCATAAATAAAAGGTCTTTCCTTCTAGCTCCCTCTTTGTCCTCTCCCATTTTAAGAATTTTTGTTAGAGTTCATGAAACAGGGACTGTGCAACTCATTTGTAAGCTGACAGCTGGACAGGTTTCAAGTCAGGAAGGTGGTGCCCCATGATCTCCCTGGCAAGTAGGCTCCGGTTGAATTTTCTAGAAGATCTTGAATTTCATTCCGAGCTAAGCACTGCTGGGAAACTTAATAATAAAGGGATTAGCAGCACAGGCAGTTTTTCTGCTGCCCCCATGGCCGCATGCAAATACTTGGCTTGTGCCGTCCTTTGATCCAGAAAGGCTGGTTTGTGCGCTTAGCTCTAAGTCCTCCAGCGGATGGAAGGGTGGCTTAGGTCATGATGAATATGTAGAGGACTAGCAGCACCAAGTAACCCTGCTGGTGACTGCTCACCTCTCAGCGGTGGCCTGCCGGGTCTCCAGTGGAGATGACATTCTCTCTCAAGACTAAACCAAGGACACGTATTTGTCCGGTGTCCTGTGAAACAGTACTTTCTTAGCCTAATAATAGTTTGGAAAGTTGGAGTTATGGTCTCAATGATGCCAAAGTAGTTAAAATGACACATTCCAAAATGGGGACACTAAGGGCTAGCCAGATAGCTCAGCTGACTAAAGCTCCTTCTTGGGCAGAGCACATCCGCTGGGTTCTAGGCACGATCTCCTTGTGCCATGCCAGCCCTGCCCCCGGGGCCTGCTGAGGTGGCAATTGACAGTGGGTGTGGTGGCGTGCAATCCCAGTACTTGGGAGGCTGAAACCAGGACAATCACTATGAGTCCCATCTACCTAGTGAGACTCTGTAGACCCTGTCCTAAACATAAAAAATCAACCAACCAAAAAAACCAAAATGTTGATATTGACATGGATTAAACAAATTTATGGTGCATCTTTTCTGCCTCATCTGCCCCTCCCTCAGGGTGATTATCGTGTAGCCAATTAAAATCATCTCAAAGATGTTATTTTTGATCATTTTGGGCTTCATATTTCCTACCGTATTCCAAATGAGAATTTGAAATTTTACTTTCAGGTATCAGTTTACAAAGATTTTCATTTGCTTAGAGAACAAAAAGATTTAAAATACAAAACAAAAATATATGGAGTGGCTAGCACTTGTTCCAGAAAAATTGATTTGTGGGTCTTTCCTTGTTTTCTTCCTTCCTCTTTACCTATGTTCCTTCCTTGCCTCTCTTCCTCCTGTCTCCTTCATGTTCCTTTCCTTTGACCTCCGCCCCATCCTTCCTCCCAGAGTATCTCCAGTGAAGGGAGCATGTGGATAGCTTGGAGTGTTGTGCATGCCTTCCTCATGGCTACACCTCCCTCACTCTGCAGACTCTGGACCCATGTTAGCTTTCCTGTACCCTCAGGTAAAAGGAGCAGAACCTGTGATGCCCAGAAGGGGGGAAACTTAGGCACACATCCTTGGGGTGATCATCTGCCTGCATTCCCTAATAAGTGAACATCTGAGACATCAAGAAATGGGCTGTTCAGATGGTTCTTGTTGGCAAGGTGCTGGAGGGATGGTGGCTGCTGTGGCCGATGCAGGGTCACTGGAAACCTCCAGGTAGCTATAAGCACCATCTTTGAGCATATTCTGCACATTGGCCCATTCTACACAGTAAGAGTAACCTATGCCACAGACCTCTGAGGTGGGCCTGGTTCCTAGCTTATGAATAAGAAAGCTGAGAAGCTGAGTGTTTGTGGCTTGTCCAAGGCTGAATCTCTAAAAAGAGACAAGTTGCTGACATTTAAATCTAGAACTGTCTCACAGCAGTGCTTGTATATATCTTTGACATATGAACCCATTGTTAAAATAGCAGTGCTTGCAGTGAAACTTCTAGACACTGACGTAGGTAAATATAATATGAAGGGTTTGAACCGGGGACTGAGAGCCAGCTGGGATTCATGAACTCAGTACAAAGGCCCTCCTTGCCAGTGTGCACCAGTAAAGGGTCCACAGTCGGGCAAGACAGCTGGAACCCCAGGGCTGATTGGGATGCCCCAGTCCAGAGGCTGCTGGGGCCACTGCCACGTTTGGGGAATGCGATGTTTGCCTTTAAGGGAACCATATTCATCCATGCCCTCTTAGATTTTACACATGTTTCTATACTTCAGAGGGTGAAATGTAGCACCCTCAGATTCTCCCTATGTATTAGAAGATAAAGTCTGAGCAAGCCAGAAGTTGAGTGTTGTGTTCCAGCTTGGTGGTGAAGGAGTGGCTATGCAGGGGTTCTGTCCTTATAGTTGCAGTCCACAATGTGGGGAGGCAGAGTAGTAGTCTGGCTGCTCCACCTCATAGCCTCAAGAAGCTTTGTATTTACAACTATGTGGATTATAGGAGGCAGCTTTTACAAGGCAATGACTTTTTCTTTTTAAATGTGTTTAGTACAGGGTCTACAGGGTCTCACTACCCAGATCAGACTTGTAGAGATTCACCTGTCTTCAGCCTCCCAAGTGCTGGGATTACAGGTACATGCCACCATGCCCAGTCTCAATTGCCATCTCAGCATGCCCCAGCGGCAGGGCCAGCACAGCATGAAGGGGATTGAACCCCAGCCGCTGCGCTCTGCCTAAGCAGGTGCTTTAGTGTGCTGAGCTATCTGGCTGGCTCTAAGGCAACAGTTTTTAAGTATTTCTTTTCGAAATGATATTTTGGTGGTCTTTTGGCAAAGAAAAGTTCCAAACACAATATAGCAGTGCACTTTTGGCAACCTGGTGGCTGGTTCCAGTAAGAATCATGGACAGTCTTATCTGTATCTCTTTACAAGGTCTAGGGTGCTGTCTCACCACTGGTGTGTGAAGAGTCATGTCAGCTGAAAGAGGAATTCCTGATAGTCATAGAGCAAAAGAGGAGACCAGGGCTCCAGAAGAGGCCCATGGAAGGCAAAGGGTGGCTTAGTGTTTCTCCTGGCTTTGCCAATTGAGCCAACTCTTTAAGTCTGGGTCTTAGAGAAGATGTCATTTAGCTCCAAGTACATCTGTCAGCCTTGATGCTTTAGTTAGCATGGAGTCCTAGCCATCTTCTGTCAGGTGATTCACAACTCTTTCCAGAGAGTTTCCCATTTTTAATGCTGCTTTTTTGAGAACAATGTAGACTTTCCATATTCTTTATTCTTTAGCAAGGTATGGTAAATATAACTGATATCTTTGAAACTGCTTGGAAATTTGTATTTGTATTTGAACAGCAGTTGTGCATAATGTTTAGGACATAGTAGACAGTGCTTGCATAGTGTTTGGCATAACAGGCACAAAATAAAGATAAATGTAGATTAGGTAATTTCCTTTAATTTAGACTTTAAATTAATGACAATATGAACATCTTATTGTTCATGTTATTCATCATTGAGTCCCTAATACCTAGAATAGGACCTGACATATAGTGTGTGTTTCAACCTCTAGTTGAACAAATGTGTGCTAAACTACACAGTATGTCATTTAGATCATTACTTACAAGGCTAGCTTGACAGCATTGGAGTCGGAATCAGCTGTGTAGTTTAGTTCTGTTACCAGCCAATTATGTGATGAGTGAATCATTTCATATTTATAAAATAAAAAATTTAGATTAGGTGGTGTCTTAGTTACTTTTCTCTTGTTACTGAGACAAAATACCCAATGCCCAGAGTTAAGGAAGAGAGGTTTATTTAGCTCACAGTTTGTGGAGGTTTCAGTCCATACTCATCAGGCTCCAAGGCAGAGTAGCACATGACAGAGGGCAGCAGTTCATGGAGGTAGAAGACAGCAAAAGCAGTAAGAGCTAAAGGGAAGCACAGTAGTGAGCAAGCCTCTTTCCCTCCCTTACATTGCATGCAGGCTACCTAGCCCAGGGTAAGAGTTGTACTTCCACCTACAGTCCCAACACTGGACCATGAATCAGTCAAAAACTCTAGAAGCCTGATGGACAGATGCAGCTTAGAGAAATGCTACAGTTAAACTATTCCTCAGAAAAATTTATTTGAGCAAAACATTGCTGTTGGTCAAGTGGTCATATCCACATTGTTTCATGTGATTTTCATAATTGGCCTGTTATTTTCATTTTATTGATATTATTGCATGTTATCTCATTCTTGTCGATATGGAAAATGAGATTTTCAGAGAGAATAAACAATTTGGATTATCTGGCCAATAAATGAACTAACCCAAGTCATTTGGCTCAAAATCCAGAGCCCTTCTCTGTTCCATTGCCTCTTGGGGTCTATCGGTTAGGATATATTTGTATACAAGTAAGAGGCTAGCCAAGTCAAAGTGTACTGCATATTAAGGACATATACTATCTTACTAGCATCAGGTCCAGAGATAGGACAGCTGTAGGAATGTTCTGTGGCTCTGCATGGAGTCATGTGCTTTCCATCTTTCTATTCTGTTATCTTGTACAGTCACTGTAGTTACCATGGCTGCAACATGGCTACAGTATTGAATGTTGCGTACTACTACATCCAAATCAAGAGGAGGCATTTTCTCATATGTACATTTTTTTAGATACCAAGAAACACCTTTCTTAGAGACCCTGTGAGCCTTCCCATCAGATTCATTGGCCAGGATTGGATCATATTCCGTCTACTTAGCTGTGAAAGGTCTAGGCATGTGTGTTCCCCTGGTGTCTCCTCTCACTGTGATGGGAGGTAGGCTTTGCCATTATAGAAGGGTGGAAGTGTGCATGTGTTGGCCAGGAGCAGCTATCAGCCAGTCAAGGTGTAATGTCTTCCAGAATCTGTCACACTGGGTTGTAATTATTTTTACAATACACTTTTCAGAGGAGTTTAATAGATGTTATCTAAACTATGGATTAATTTTAAAAAAATATTTTTATGATCAGATTCTGTAAGAAGAAAAATTATTAGATAACCATTTGTGGTTTGTGTTAAATATCAGTTCAGATGTTATTGAACTGGGTCATTCTGGACAGCTCAGTGGCAGCTTATTGAGCAGGTGGAGCCATGTGCAGTGGGTTGGCTTTGTGCTTTCCATGGGGCTTATGTTTTGGACACTACATGTGTGGGTTTGAGCCCTGGCTGTGCCGTCAGCTATCTAGGTGACTCTGGGTAGCCACTTTCACTATATAAGGCTCAGTTCTGTCTTCTAGGAAGCAAGGATAGTAAGGGCACAGATTGCACAGATCCCTGAAAGGATTAAAAGAAGGAATATGTCAAATGCTTAGGTACTTGGCCCTTAGCAAGAGATGAGAAGATAGTGAGAGCCATGTTAATATTATGGGAAGATATATTACAGTGAACCCGAAGTAATGGAAAGCCTTTTGACTTGGAGTCTAATGATGTTAAGCCCAAACACCCTCATTTTATGATTGTGAAAAACCTTAAGCCATTGGACTTCTTTTTCTCTATCTGCAAAACAGGCATGATAATTCCTCAATCATCAACTTCCTTTGTTTTCTGAGATAGTATGTATATAAACATGTTATAAATGTTTGACTATCACTCAAATACAAATACTGTTCTAATCAATTTGATTGGAAAAGAATGATAAATCCTTTTTTTTGGAATGGAAATTGGATGATTTCATTATAAACATGTATGGCTGCTCAATACCAGGTTCCATCTTTAGCCTATGTTCAACTGACAACCACATCTTTTCTGCTAGAAAGGACAACCCACCACTTTTCTCTACCACACTTACCTAGAATGTCATTCAGAGTCTAATGACAATCAGACACAGAATAGAAGGAGGAGATGGTTTGTTAAATAGTGTCCTGTGACCCTGCACCATTGTTTTTAGGTCCAGATATGTGGGTCAGTTCTTTACATTAAGCGTATACTGAGAGAAAAAAAAAAAAAAGCCACGTCACATCTAGGAGTTAAAAGCTTGTATGTCCAGGAGTGCTGAATTAAAGACTTAGCTCAAGGCCTGTGGCTCTGTTTCCCTGCACTGTCTTCCCTCTTCCTACCTTTTGGGTAGTGTCATCCTCAGGCTGGTAATGTAATGGTACCATCATGCCGGGTCTCATGTTTTCACAACATGTCTCTGGGGGAAGAGAGAAGCCACATCCACTCAACATTCCAGATGGACATCCTGGAGTCAGCCTGAGTAGACCTTTGGGGTCACCACTACCCCTGAGCTAGTGACTGTGACAGGGAAGGGAATGTGCTGGTTAGCCTAAAGTGGCCAAAATGGACCCTGGGACTCCGGGTGAGTGTGGCAGCCCTCCTGCTGTTGTTGATCTGCTAAGGTGAGAGTGAATACTGGAAGCCAGGGCTTTCTGTGGTAGAAAGTGGGGTATTGGTGTGGGTAGGAGGATGGAGGTAGGTGGGTGTGGGGATGTGACTGGGCTGGGCTGGGGTGGGGTGGTGGAAAGAGCTCCTAGGAAAGTAACACATTGGGGTCTTTTATTTTTTCTTTTGTTTAATTAATTAATTTTATTGTAATAATTAATTAATTAGTTAATTAATTATTTTAGGTATACATAGTGATAACATTCATCCTAGGGAATTTGGACCTGTACATAACAGAATTTGTTTCTTCCCCCCATTCCTCTACCTTCTCTTCAATCCCTCTTTTCCTCCTTACAAAAGCTAAAAGCGTTGTTACAAAAAACTGTTTACATTTTTTCCTTCTTTTCTCATTTTTTCTTTTCCCTTTTTTTCCTTTCCCCTCGCCTCTGCACTAGTTCCCCTTCCCACTTGAACCTTTTTGTCCCATTTTGCAATATCTATTGTACATTTTGGTCCTTATTTACACTTAATGGTTTCATGAAGTAACCCCACTTTTCATGGGATTGGTGAAGTTCAAAATGTTTTCAAAGTGGTGCTAAGATGTTTTTGACTAACAGTTCCATTGAGATGTAACTCAGCCCATCTAATGGACATACTTAAAGTGTACCATTTACTATGCTCACTGGGTTGTGCAGCTGTCACCATAATTACTTTTAGAACATGGTTGTCATCTAAGAAGAAACTGTTGTGCTTTAGCAGTCACCTCCAGTTTCTCACTAGATCTTTCTGTCATAGGTAACCACTGATGCATTTCTTGACTCTATAAATTTGTCTACTCTGGGCATGGGATTAAAGTGGAGTCATAGTAATGTGCAGCCTTTTGTGTACATCTCCTGTCACTCAGTGCTGTTTTCAAGGTTCATCCTTATTGTAGCATGGATCAGTACTTTAGTTGTCTTGAGGCATAATAATCCACTGCGTAGATATATCACTTTGTGTTTACCCATTTATCAGTTGATGAACATTTGGACTGCTTTTACTTTTGGGTTCCATGAATAATGCTGCTGTTAAGGTTCCTGTAAAATTTGCTATGTAGTTGTATGTTTCATTTCTGTTGAGTGTACACCTTGGAGTATATCCCTTGGAGTGCTGGGCCACATAACTCTATGTTTAATCTTTTGAATTACTGTTGAACTGTTTTACAAAACAGCTTTGACTTTTTATATGCCCATCAGCGGTATGTATATGAGGGTTTTAGTTTTTCATGTCCTGTTCAAGATTTGTTATCTGTCCGTACAATTATAATCATCCTAAGAGGCTTCGGAGTGGCATCTCATTGTGATTTTTATTTCCCTGAAGCCGTTAGCATTTCCCTGGTGGCTAATATTACCCATGTGTGTATCTTCTTTGGACAGATGTCTGTTCAGATTTTTTGTCCATTTTAAAATTGGATTGTCTTTTATTATGGAGTTGTAAGAGTTTTTCTGTATATTGTGGATACACATCTTCTGGGCTGTCTTTTTGCTTTCTTGATGCTGTGTTTTTTAATTTTGATGAAATTGTATATGAAAATATTTTATATAAACAGGAGAGAGAGAGAGAGAGAAAGAGAGCGAGAGTGAGAGAGAGAGAAAGACACTATGTTTTTGTGTGTCATAGTTAAGAAACTGTTGCCCAGTCCAAGGTCATGAAGATTTATGACTGTTTTCTTTAGTGTTACAATTCTTGCTCTTGCACTTAGGACTTTGATCCATTTTAGAAATTGGTATGTAGTTCATGCGTGTATGTAAAATTCACCATTTTAGTGTACAATTTAGTGAATTTTAGTAAAATCAGAGGGTTGTACAGCATCACCGCTATCTAATTCCAGGCCATTTTATCACCCCAGAATAAACCTGTGTGTATTAACTTCCTCTCTGCAGTTTTT
>NDGM011178271.1:0-10542 GCA_002564305.1 Octomys mimax | reverse complement strand
CCCTTAAGGCTTTAGTTCAGTCTTTCCTGTGCATGCTTGCAGCCTGGTGTACAGGTGAGACCTAGATCTGAAGAAATACCTGATATTTTTAAAGCATCCTGTGAACTTCTTGCTCCCTGGTTTTTATTTTCATATACTTTGTTTCACCTATTGCTTGCCCCAACTGTTAGGCAGCCATGATATCAAACAACTGATTCTGATTATTTTAGGTAAGCCCTGCTGGAGCATTTGGCTAACAACTTCTCATAAGTAACATATTACTATAAAAGATCCATTATTATTAGTAGTAATTGTAGTAGTGGTACCAGGAATTGAACTCAGGACCTTTTGCTTGCCAGTCAGGTGCTGGGCCACGGAGCTATATCTCCAGCAATGAAGCATTATTTTCAACATGATTTATTTTATGCTGCCAGCATATGTTAATATTATGTGACAATGGGTTAATTTTGGAAAATTGGCACCCTTATTTAATAATCTTAATTGATCTCTGTCTCATTACCAAGCTTTCTGTTCTTCTCCTTCCTGGTGATTGCCGTAGCTTTTCACAGGAGTCTACTTCCTGACTTCCAGTTATCTCTCTTTCATTTCTTTTATTTTAAATTACTTTATATGTTCTAGGTTTTGCAGATGAAACACATGCTATTTAACTTTCTGAGTTTGGCTAATTTCACTTAGCACAATGGTTTGCACTTAAACCTGTTTCCTACAGATGAGTCAAATTTATACTTTATAGCGGAACAGCACTATTGTGCGGAATAGTACTCTATACCATTGTGGATGCAGTGGCATGCATCTATTCCACACTGTTTCATCCATCCATCCATGGAAGGGCTTTCAGTCAGTTTCCACAGCTTAGATGCTGTGCCCTGTGCAGCTATAAGCATGGCTGTCCCCGTATCATTGTAGTATGCAATCCTAATTTCTCTCAGATTCCCTCCAGGAGTAGTGAGAATGTGTGAAGTGGTATTTCCATACTCAGTCTCTTGGGGAATCTCCATACTGGTTTCCATGGTGGTTGCAGTAGTGTACACCCCTACAAACAATGAAGGTAGGTTCCTTTTTTTTATCCCAACATCCTTGTCAATAGCCATGGTTTTCTCTGTTCATGATAATGATTATAACTGGAAAGAGATGAAATCTTCATGTAACTCTAATTTGCATTTCTCTTGTCGCTAGAGATGTAGAATGTTTTGGCTACTTGAACTTTTTTTTGATAGTATTCTGTTCATTTGAGCTCATTGTTTTATGGAGGCTGACTTTTTAGTTCTTTGTTCTAGCTATGATTCTCTACCAAAAGAGTCATGAGCAAAGCTTTCTTCCATTTAGGTATTTGTCTCTTCTCTCATGACTTCTTCACTGGGCAGAGGATCATAATTTCATGGAGTTTCATCGGTTGGCCCTTGCCATTATTTCCTGTGCTTTTGCAGGCCTAATCAGGAAGTCTTTGCTTGTGCATATGCCTTGAGTAATTCCCCTATGTTTGCTACCAGCAGCTTCCGTGTTTCTAGTTTACAAACATAGCTTAGCAATGCTAAACGTGGAGGCCATCTGGGTGACTCTGATGAAGAAGCAGCCGTTGTCTTCCTTTTGGCTGAGCCGGACCCTGTTTCCATGTATTGATTGATATTTACAGAGCAGCGTACTAGGTTTTCTTCTCCCTCCAACTGGCTTTAAGCCATGCCAATCGCTCCAGCCAAGGTGTTGATGTTGTAGTCTGTGAAGCAAAGACACTGGGCAGCGGTTCCCTTGGCTGCTGTTGCTCCCAAATAAAACATCGGAATTGAAGCACCAGCCCCAAACATTAGGCCCTATGCAGATTACTCTTTCTGCACATCCATCTCTCTGTATGCTGCAGAGGCGATTCCAGGCCTCCTCCCTAGCCC
The DNA here is from genome assembly GCA_002564305.1 of Octomys mimax. Classification (NCBI taxonomy): domain Eukaryota; kingdom Metazoa; phylum Chordata; class Mammalia; order Rodentia; family Octodontidae; genus Octomys; species Octomys mimax. The sequence goes on along the minus strand of NDGM011178271.1, from coordinate 8,659 downwards.
AACTCACAGGCTCACGCGCGGCTGACCATTCTCACCGTCACTCATCCTCAAGCCATTCATTCTTCACAAATGAGTAGTCTGAGTTCAGTTCTGGGTTGAGGCCTTCATTCCAGTCAACCAATATGCTATCAGACTCAGCACCCCTTGATTTCCCACTATTTTGGATATATTTTGTCTTTATTTAAGCCATAGGTTGCACTGGGAGTTTAGATTAGGATTAACTCGACAAGAGTTAATGCTTTTCCATAGGATTACAAATGCAAAATTCCTGGACTGCAGTGAGGAATGGGAAGGGCCCTCTTCAACTAAAATATTAACATCTTCCATAATTTTCCAAGGGTTTTGCTAAGCTCCAATTTTCCAAGAATTTTCCCTGAAATAAACAAGTAAAAGCCCCTGGCATATAGTGGGAATTGAAGATAAATGGGAGAAATTATATCCTTTTCTGCATCCTTAGCTTATTGAGATGACTAAGTCTCTAACAGGAACCTGTGGTCAAGGCAAACCATCTGTCATCTTAGCTCTGGGAGGCTGTGGCCCTCTGCCTAGGTCTCAGGTGCCTTCCTTTGCAGGAGTCCTGGAAGATGCTGTCAGCTGGGCTATTTCTGGGAAGGAGAGCTTGTCAGTCCTGACACAGCAAAGCAGCCTCTTACTCATCCAGTGGGACCCATGGGGAGCAGCTGGCAGCCTCACCCTGCCGTGTGCTGTGCCAGACACAGCGGCAAAACCAGAAAGAGGATGGGGTGGGGCTATGTGGAGCTGAAGGGGAGGGAGCTGAGAGCAGTGAGGATCTGGGTGCCCCCCTGAACATACCTCCACAGTTATACTTTCCACAAACGTGACTCAGTGTCCCCCAGCACAGCTCTTGGCTGAGCTACAAGTCTGGCCTGAGGCTGCCGCTACCCTGTGGCAGCTGAGGAGAGGATTTCCCTCCTCTGTTCAGCACTTCCATCAGTGTCATAGTATTAAAGCTGTGTCAACTGCTGAATATAGCAGTGATTTATAAGGGTGTCCTAGAGCAGGACACACACCCTCCTTTCCTGTTATGCGAGTCTGCTCTCATCAGTGGACATTTGGGAAAAGTCTCTAAATCCATTTCTATTTCCAGGCCTGGCGTTGCAACACCTCCGGCTTAGCTGTCTAAATGTCATGTCTGAACATTCCTTGGTAATTCTGAGATGGCTGGACATGGGTCTGATCCTCATTTCTTGACCCTAGTTCCCCAAAATGCTGTCCTCTCTAAAGATATTTTAAGACAGAAGTTCTCAAGTGCAACATATTCTATGTATTTTTTGTCACTTTAGTAATTAAATTGACTATGTTTATTTTGAAGGAATTGAAAGGGTTTTAATGATATTATATTAAACAAGTTACTTTTTTTAATTAAAGAACTTTCATGAACAAAACTGCTTATGCTTTCAATAAAGTGGGCTTTCCAGTGGGAGCACAACTGTGAATAGCCTATCATTTGAATGCAACTACTTTTTATAAATAAAACAGGAAGTAAGAAAGGTCATAGATTTAGTCAAATAACCATCTGTTAACATAGAAATTCTCAGAACTCAGGACGGTGCTGTGCTTTCAGTACAGAAGCCAAACCCACCAGAACCCTGCATTCCAGATCGCTGGTGTCCCAGAAAGCTGCCCCTCTTCCAAGCTGGCATTCATGTCATTATGATCCTCCAAGTCAGGGCCACGGTGCCGGCAGTTAATCATGACTCATTGAGGACCGCACCTGCTCCATCTGGGCTGACTCAGGAAGCACCGTCCCTACCCTGGAACCTGCATGTGTAGGAAGTGGAAGCAATCAAAACAGGACTGTTGATTACCATGTAGCCTGGGTCTCCTGGAAAACAAATTTTGAAAAGTCTTGTTCTCCAGGCCTGCGTTTCTCCTGATGTAAAAATAGCCTCATTCCTAACAACCATGACAAGCATTTCTGTGGGATGGAGGGAGTAAGGGTGGAGGGCACGATTCTCAACATGGCTGCTCCCCCTCTTCCCCACGAATGTGTGCATGTGTATGTCCAGCCTCACAGGGTGCAACCACAGAGATGCCAGGAGCGGCGCCGGAGCTCCCTTCAGATCAATTCCGATGCTGTGATGATGCATATCCGGGTCTTGGGAGGTCATGGGCCACTGTCAGACATAACCTCCTTTCCAGATAAGTATTTTGTAATCAGGTTACTTCTTAGCATAACCACTTGATTTTAACAGAATCCCAAGCCCACCATTTATTTAATCTTTTTATTTATTTTCTTTTTTCTCTCTGGCCCCTATTGTGGTAAATGGCAGCCCAGTCTACTTAGACTAGAATTAATAATTCTTCCTTCCTCTCCTTCTCAGCTTTGGTTTCCACATTCCCATTAATTATTCTCCTTCTCCCAGCCCACGTCCTAGGCCCATCGGTACCTTTCTCCATTGCAGGCCGCCTGCCTCCCACACCGGGCTAAGCTGGCCCCCCATGAGCGTTCATGCAGCGATCCCTGCACAGCCAGACAGGTGCATCTGCGCGTTGCATCCAGCCTGTGATGGGCAGGAATGCTTCCGGAAATCTCCACTTCATTCCTGACTTTGGAAACCCTAGCTGGTTGGCTAGAGATTGTGTGCTCAGTGGCTGTTAGGAGCTTCCTCCTGTTATTACTGCTCACAAACCTGCACTCCTGAGTACGATACGTGAAGTCCAGGGGTTAACACCAAGTCAGCTTTGGTGTTAATTTCAAGTGCATGCCCTAGTCTAGCATGATTTTCTGGATCTGTAACAGAGGGATATAGCAAGTAACCAATTAATTTATAGAGTATTATCCTTGAACACACATACACACACACAAAAAAAAAAAAAACCAGCGAGGCAACACCTGCTTCTGAAGTTGTTCTGTTACTATCTGTCTCATTCTGTCTCTCTATCTCTGTCTCTCTCATTCTGTCTCTTTCTTTCACTTTGTCTCTCTGTCTCTTTCTGTCTCTCTCCTCTTCTCTGTGTGTGTGTGTCTCTGTCTCTGTGTCCGTCTCTCCCTCTGCCCCCCCCACTCTCTCCGTGGTAGGACCTCTCTTACATGCTGAATTTTAGTCATTCTGAAAAACCTGATAGCTGAAACCTAGTTCCTCACACTGGTTTGGCCATTGCTATGCCTGAAGCCTACAAGCCCCCTCAGGGAGGCTTCTTGAAGTAATGCATTTGCTGATGGTCACCACTCCCTCCTGTGGCCTCTTTAGGTTGGGGCTGCTAGCACCAATTTCCCCTAACCCCATGCATACATTTGTTGAAGTCACCTTATCGAACTTTCTTTAAATCATCTTTGAAGATATCTTCTCTTTCTTACCTAGACCCTGAAAGGTCCAGAGAGCAAACAGCCATCCTATGGCACTGTCTCACTTGTTCCCCGTGTTTCTTAGTACAGACATCGATCACTATCTTCATTACTTATTTTTTCTCATTGTGGAGACAAAAAACACGATGCTCAAACTTAGAGAAATGGCTTGTCTAGCTCAGTTTGTAGAGGTTTCAGTAGCATCTTGCTGGCTCCAAGACAGGGTGGCATGACAGGCAGGCATCACAGGAGAAACAGATCGTGGTGGGCAGAAGGCAGCAAAATCAGTAAGGGACACGTGATGACAGGCAAGTGATAACAAATGCAGTCCCTTGTATCTTCTCCAGGCTGTGCTCCCTAGCGCAGGGTTCACTCACACCCTTTATCCTAGTGTCACACCATGAATCAATCCCAGTGTTGCATCTCTGATCCCAGCAGCACACGCCCCAGAACCAGCCACTTCCAAAAGCCCTACCCATAGCTATCTGAGGCTTTGGAGGAACCTAGATACAAGCTGTAACAACTGCCAATAGTATACCTATTTCTTAAATGACTCTGGAGACGTGATATTTAAATGAATGTATATGTGGAAGAAGGAGGAGAATGAAGAAGAAAAGGAAAAAGAGGAGGAACATATGATGATAAAAAAGAAGAAACAAAGAGGAAGAGAGAGAGAGAATGAGACAAACTTCTGTACCTACGAGCATTGTATAACACCCACTGCAGCTGATGTCAAATGATGTAAGAGGGACTGACAGTTTAAAGGGAAAATTTAACATATCCTGAAATTGGCATCATCCAGGATAATTCCTAACATTGCCATCAAATAAAGGACACCTTCATAAATCCACTGATAGCATTAAAATAACCACAAAGACTGTAGGGTATTTGTGGGAGACAAAAGAACATGAGGGTTGACATGTGGCTTTGAATAGAGAAGTCGTTTGTAAGAAAGAGAAAGGAGGCAAATCTTAAGCAGCTACACCAGTTTGTTAAGGATTTATAGTATCTTAAGGAAAGGAAGATAGTTATAAGCTAAAAGTCACCAAGCATCAACTTCACTTCACATTACACAGTTAAGGGAATCACAGGAACTTCCACAAGGCCAGAAGTCGTACCTGGTGCATTTTGAAGCTTGGCATGTGCTCTCTGCAGGTACAAGCCTCAGGGAACAGGGGTGTGAAGTCTTTTGCTCAATGCATGCTCATGGAGGAAGTACCGGGGCTGAAACCCGATGACTGACTCAACTGGGATGGCAAGGGGATCGCTGAAGTTGCCAGTTGACATCAGTTGATGGCCTTCAGTTCACCAGTGTCTGATCAGTTTTCACAGATAACTGCAAAGGTTCTTCTCTCTCTCTCTCTCTCTCTCTGCTCCCTCAACCCACCCTGAGGGTGGGGCTGGTGCCTTATGTAGTGCTGGGAATTGAACTGTGGTCCTCTGGGCCTATCTAAGCTTGCCTAAGCAGGCACTTTAGACCACTGAGCTATCTTGCCAGCCCTGCTCTCTCTTTTTTACAGCACTAGAAATAATAATTGGGACATCTGGTCTCTCTCCTTGACTATAGCCATATAGAGGCATGACATATCTGTGACTTAGGATAGAAGGGAATGTTTAGTAGCATGTTCAACTGATAAGTGCATGCCTACTTGTACCACAATTGCTCAAATCAATGGTTCAAAATCTGGCCTAAGGCACGATAGTGCTCCAGAGTGATTCACAAAGGTGCTTCCCAGAGTTTGGAAGTTGGACATATAACCAAATCTACTCTCATTCATTTCATGAGTTGGTCATTCATTGCCTTTGAGTTTAATAAACCCAAATTAACTGATTTAGCCAGGACTGTTTTGGGGGTTTCCATTTCTTCTAACCATCCTTCATTTTCCAGCAATGACTGACAGGGCCAATGGCTTAAGTGAGAGCCAAAGAAGCAAGGGTGATGCCTGGGGCTAAGCATGGCTCCTAGCCTTGGGGATGCACCGTGGAGGAGAGTTGAGGCCTGAAGACCTCAGGTGTGTCCTGTCTCCCAGTAGAAAGGAGGACTGACCTGTCACAGATCACAAAGGTTTACCTAGCTTTTAACACTGTGCCAGACTCTAGGAAATACACATTATAGAGGATGCTTCAGGCCATATGCATGGTTTGGTTCACAAGCATCTGATTAGTTACTGGCTCAGCTGGACTGGAGCCCCTCAGGACCTCCAGGACAACTGAGTGTCTTTTTACTGAGGATTTAATCTTCAGGCACTGCACAACCTGTCTCTTACCCCTCTCTCTGTGGGTTTTCCTCTGGACTTTGTTCATTGAAGTTCTGACTCTGGTCATAATACTGCCCTCAATACTACTTGATTTTGAAAAAGAAATCATGATCAGAACTGCTAACCCACATACTTGCAATAGGTTGGGAGTGCTGATTTCTATGATACTCTGGCCTCAGCGACCCAGCTATCACCACTGGTCCAACATTGCGGCAGTGATGGCCTTGATATTTCCCTGAATTCTTCCAACTATGCCCCACAGAAACGAGGCCATGAGTACCTTCTCTCCATATGCATTGCTATGGTTTGTACATGGCTTGTGTGTGCCATGTGTCAGAGTCTTGGGGATCTGTGTGGCAATGTTGGGAGTTGGGAGACCTTCGGGAGGCAGGGTTTGATGGGAAGGGTTAGGTTATTGGGTGCTTCACTCTCTGAGAGAACTGATAAAGTTTTCACAGGTCCCCACCTCGTTCCTGTGACAGCAGATTGTCATGAAAAGAACAACCCTTGCCCTGAGCCCTTGCCTCTTGTCTCACCATATGACATGATAGATCTCTTCCTCTGGCTTGTACCTCTACCATAATACTACCTGCTAAGATCTGGTGGGTCAGAGACTGAACAAATAGAGCCACATGACTTGGGGCATTCATCCTGACTGCGATGAGCTAATTAAACACCTTTTCTTTGTAAGGTGCCCAGTACCAAGTATTTTAATATTCTGAATCTGATACCAGCAATAGAAGATGGACTAAGACAGATGTTAACTTTTATATTCTGGCAAATTTTTGTTCCTTTAATATTGTACATGTGTCTTAGTTACTTTTCTCATTGCTGAGACAAAATACCTGAGGCCCAAAGTTAAGGAAGAAAGGGTTTAATTAGCTTACAGTTTTTGGAGGTTTCAGTCCAAAATCAATTGACTCCAAGGCAGGGTGGCACAGCGAGAGGGGCAACAGTTCATGGTGGCAGATGACGGTGAGAGCAACAAGAGAAAAAGGAGAGTGAAAGCCTCTTTTCCTCCCTGATATTTTATGTAGGCTATGCATCCTAGGCAGGTAGAGCACTCTTACCCCCAATCCCAGAACTAGACAATGAAGAAATCACAAACTGTAGATTCAGGCATCTCTGAAAAGCCCACCCCTCTTGACCACATGAGGGGCTCTAGGGGTATATCCAGACACAAGTACCATAACATTCTAGCTGTGCCCCTCCAAGGGCTCACATACATTCCTTTATGCAGAATGCATTTAGTCCATTTCTATGATTTTTAGCATCACAGAAAGTTTAAGTCCCAAGTGTCCTCTGAGATAGAAGCCAAACTCTTAGCTGTGAGCTCTGTACAAATTAAAAGTTGAACACTTTTACAACATTCAATGGCACAAGATAAACATTTCCATTCCAAAAGTTAAAAACAGGGTGATACAAAGGATTGGGAGTAAAGCAAGCCCAAAATCCAGTAAGGCAAGCATTAAGTCTGAAGTTCCATGCATAGAATCCAAGGCAACCTGTGGCAAGATTCCAAAGGGCTTGGGTAGCTCCGCCCATACAGCACTTCTGGCGGTGGCACTTCCCACGGCTTCTCTCTCCAGCTGGCTCTGCCCCTTCTTGCAGAAGATCCACGTTCCTGGCTTCTCCAGACTTCTGGGGTCACCACTGGACCTCTGGCTTCAGACTTACAGCTTGATGTACTGCCCAGCACCCAGGCCTTCTGAAGTTGGGGTAGAAGCCTCTGACCCCACAACTCCTGCGTTGTGCGTGTGCCTTAAACTAGTGCCCCATGGATGATGCCACAGTTTGTGTCCAGCTGGAGCAGGAACCTGGCTCCATTCTCTCTTGGCTGTAGGGTGGGTGGCTGGATTGCAGAGAACTCTGAATCCAGTTCTGAGGAATCAATTCTCTATGCTGCTGCCCTTGGGAGACCTGGTGCTCTGGGGCTTTCACCTTTGCATTTTGAGCTGCAGATAGTGCAGACTGGCTGCTTCCCATGAGACCCTCAGGTCACCTTTTGTGTCCTCCTGTTTCTTCTCAGCAATCCTCTTCACAGTCCACAGCTTCACTGGGGCTTCCTTTCTGGCCAAAGTAACATTTGAAAGCATTCTGCCAGGTTTTTGCTCTAGAGGCTCAACACAGATCTCGTTAAAATCCCCAATAGCAGTCAAGTTACAGCCCCAACATTTGACTGCTTTGAAATTCGTTCTGCCGTTTTGCTTAGTGTATTGCCTTAATCTTCATATCAGGTAAAGTATCTGGACATGAGGAAAATTCAGACAAACTTTTTGCCCAGCCCTAACACACATCCCCTGGAGTTCAGCAACTTAGGTAGTCCTTCTCACCAGCAGAAGCCTCCTAAGCCTGGTCTTTCCTGGTTTTGTGGTCCTCTGAGCTCTGACCAGAATCTGTCTCCTACACAGAACAGCATAACGTGCCCCAGCTCCACTCTTTCAGGTGATAACTCTGAACCTTTCCAAACATTTTTTAAAAATATATTTGGTACAGGGTCTCAGTATGCAGCTCAGACTCATAGTGATCCACCTGTTTTCAGCCTCCCCAGTGCTGGGATTACAGGTGTACACCACCACACCTGGTTTCGGTAGCTGGCTCAGCATGCTTGGATGGTTGGGGCTGGTGCGGCATGTGGTGTGAGGAGTTGAATCCCGGTCCCTGAGTTGGCTAAGCAGGTGTTTAGTCTACTGTGCTATCTCACAGGCCCCTTTTCTAAACTTTTCCCAAAAGCCATTCCCAAAAGTTCTTAAATCTAGGAAGGGTGCAGCACTCGTGCTACAATCTTAGCACTGAACAATGAGCCAAGCACAAGCTCTGGACTGAGGTGCTTCCAAAAAGCCCGTACCCTTGAATCTTTGGAGGGAAAAGATCCAGAAACGAGCCATGGCACCACAGCAAGAGGAGGCCTTTGTCTCCACTCTCTTTACTCCTGAGCCCAGAAGTGGAAAATGTGTCTTCCTTTTTCTCAATATGATGGCATGGCTATCATATTTTGTTTTTAGGGAAGGGTCTACAGTGTGTTCAAGGTCTCACCACTAGATCGGACTCGTAGTGATCCACCTGTTTACAGCCTCCCAAGAGCTGGGAT
>NDGM011178265.1:0-17249 GCA_002564305.1 Octomys mimax | reverse complement strand
TTTTTTTTTTTTTTTTTTTTTGCTGAACCAGGGATTGAACTCAGGCCCTTACATTTGCCAGGCAAGCGCTTATTCTACTGAGCTATCTCCCTGGCCCAAGCCTAGGTATTGATGGATTTGCTGCTAAATTCTACAAAAAATTTAGAGAAGACTTAACACCATTTCTCAACCTCTTTCATGAAATTAAAAGGAAAGAAATATTCCCAAATTCATTCCTAGAAGCAAGCATTATTCTGGTACCAGATCTAAAGAAGAACTTGAAAAGAATTAAAGAATTACAGGCCAATCTCCCTAACAAACATAGATGGAAAAACTCTTCAGTAAGATACTGACAAACAGAATAGGAAGTCATCAAGATTATACACTATAACAAAGTAAGGTTCATCTCAGAAACGCAAACAAACTTCAACATGCATAAATCAATAAATGTAATACACCATATCAACAGAACCAAAAATCATATGATCACCTAAACAGATGCAGAAAAAAGCTATCGACAAAGTCAGAACTCATTCATGATAAAAACCATATAAAAACTGGAATATATGGTCTTTATCTCAATCTGACAAAAGCCATCTATGAGAAAGCAACAGCCAATATCATACTAAATAGGTAAAAACTGAAAGCTTTCACTCTCAAATCAGGAACAAGACAAGGATGCCCACTGTTTCTGCTCTTATTCAACATAATCCTGGAAACTTTAGTTGAAGCAATTAGAAAGGAGAAAGAAATACAATAAATATTTATAGGAAATAAAGAAGTTAAGTTATAATTATTTGAAGATGACATGATACTCTACATAGAATATACAAAAACTCCACCAAAAAACTTATGGATTTAATTAGCAAATTCAGTAGCACTGCTGGATACAAAGTCAACATTTAAACATCAATAACATTCTTGTACATGAATCAGAAACTTACTGAGAAGGAAATTGGGGAAATAACACATTTCATAATAACGTCCAAAGAAATGAAATACTTAAGAATCAATCTAATGAAAGATGTAAAACACCTCTACTGCCAGGGGCATAGTTCAGTGGAACAAGTACAAGACTGGCAAGTACATGATCCAGAGTTCAATTCCTGGTACGCCCTATACTTTCAAAAAAGACCTCTACTTTGAAATTTACAGTACTTTGAAAAGATTAAAGTGGAGATCAGAAAATGGAAAGACATCCCTTGTTTTTGTATATGAAGAAACAATATAGTGAAAATGGTTGTACTTCCAAAAATGTTACATAGATTTTATGAAATTCTGATCAAAATTCCTATTACATGTCTTACAGAATTAGAGAAAGCCATCCTAAAATTTATTTTGAACCAGAAGAGACAAAGTAGCTAAGGTAGCTCTGGGCAACAAAGGCAAGGCAGAAGGAATCACAATCCTTGATTTGAAATTATACCACAAAACTACTGAGATAAAAACTGTGTGGTACTGTCAAAAAATCAGACCCAAAGGTCAGTGGAACATACTAGAAAATGCAGAAGCAACTACTACACTTAGCCAACTTATCTTTGACAAAAGGTGCCAAACATTTACTTGAAGAAAAATAGTCTCTTTAATAAACAGTCCTGGAAAAACTGTCTCTGCTCATGTCAAAAAATAAGATTGGTCCCACATCTTTCACTATATTCTAAGCTATCTTTACACCTATGAAAGATCTAAAGACTAAAAATGAAACATTAAATCTGCTAGAAGGTAGAATAGGTAAAACATTTTAAAACACCAGTGTAGGCAAAGACTTTACAAATAAATCCTCAATTGCATAGAAACTATCACAAAGAATCAACAACTGGGATCTCATCTTATTAAAAAAACTTTTGGAAAGCAACAGAAATCACCAATGTAGTGAAGAAACAACCCATAGTGTGGAATAAAATGTTTGCTAGCTGTTCCTCAGACAAAAAGATTACTGTCAAGAACATATAAAGAGGGCCGAGAACATACCTCAGTAGCTTAAGAGCCTGCCTGCCAAGTACAAGGTTCTGAGTTCATTTCCCAGTACAAAAGAAAACCAACCAAACAAACAAACACAAAAAAGCTACCCCAAAAGAACTTCTAAAGAGACCCCCAAAAATCAGAACTCCAAAATTTAAAAAGCACATCCAAAAATGGGCATCTGTGGTGAATACACATTTCTCAGATAGAGAAGTACAACAGTAATTAAGTATATGACAAAATATTCAGTATCATTGGTCATTTGAGAGGTGCCAAATGACCAAAAACAGTACTGAGATCCTATCTCACTCTGGAAAGAATGGCTATTATCAAGAAATCAACTAATAAAAAATACTAGAGTTGCTGTGGGGAAAGAGGAACCCTTCTCCACTGTTTGTGGGGAGCGTAGACAGTGGAGACACTGTAGAAATCATGTGGAAATTTCTCAGAAAACTAGGACTGGAGGTTCTATTTCACCCAGGTATTCTTCTCTGGGTATCTTCCCAGAAGAATTAAAAACATCATACCACAGCAATGTATGTTCACCAAGGTTTATTGCAGCACAATTCATAATAGCTACATTTTGGAAACAACCCAAATGCCCAGCGATTGAGGAATGGATAAATAAGGAGTGTGGTCTTTTTGTGTAAATGGAGTACTTCTCAACCATAAAGAGAGATAAACTGGAAACTTTTATAGGTAGATTGATGCAAATCGAGATCACACTCATAAGTAAAATAAACCAGTTACACATATGTAAAAATCATCTTATCTCCCTATTGTGTGAGAGAAAAATAAGATCCAAAATGTGTAATAGACATTGTAAAATAGGACAAAACTTCAAAAAGAAAGAAAATCTGGCATGGGGGGATGGAGAAAATGAGGAAGGGAAAAGCAAAAAAATCTATATCTATATCTATATATCTATATCTATTATACATCCATATCTATCTATTAGTTCAGATAGTTACACCACTTATTTCTCTTGGGTTATTGAAAAAGGTTTGCACTAATATTGTTCAGATAATTAAATTCTGATACCTCATCCACTGAGCAACTAATTTAAAGATAACAATAAACAATTTATTAACTATTATTACCCTCCTATTGCTTTTTATTTTTTTCTCCTTAAAACAAGAGGTAATTTACTATGTTAAGTTATAGCTTTAATATTTGAAACAATAATCAGCTATGAGAACCACTCTTCTTTATTCTGGTATTAGGAATCAAACCCACAACTTTGCGCTTGCCAGGCGTGTGGTGTGTTACGTGGCTATACTCCCAGTCCAGTATCCACTCCTTTTAATAGATACAATTTAATGCTAAACAAAGTGATGTAAACATGGTATTTCATTTTATTTCATAGAAATGTGACTCTATATAAGCTGAAACAGTATGACATTATTATGATAGACCATGTATTTATACTACCACAGTACAAGGCTACTTGAGAAAGGAAACTAATGTTTTACAAGAATTATGCTGAAAACTACAAAGATTCCATGAATTTAAGCAAGCTATAAAGTTCTACGAGGCAAGAAATATACTCTGTACTTCCTCATATTCCACACTATGATGGCTTTGTGCTAGGTCACCTGGGCTGGGCTGAAGATTTCTGACTTTTCCGGCTGCACCAGCATGCAGCAGCAGCTGCATCTGCAGTTGCCCTCTTTTCCCTTGGAGCTTGGTCTGCCTTTGCTGACTCCTGGCCCAGGTATCAGTATTTAACTCCTTTAAGAAGTCTTTATTTATTGTGTACATTACCTGTGCAACCAAGGTCAGCGTTTTTAAAAAGCTGACAGATTCTAGTCCATCCTTTCGGGCTTCTGGTTCACATCTGTCAGTCCTGGGTTCCAATGAGCAGCCCTAGATGACAAACTCAAGCACCAGACACAGACTGGCCAACCAGTGCCCAAAATGAAGTGCCAGAGAAGGACTGGTCCTCTGAAATGGCTAGAAGTTGCAGCACAGCAAGCATATTCGATGCTTCATTTGAACAATGTAGCATACTGCTTGGCATGGGGAAAATCCAAATTTTGCTCTTTAGAACATATGAAATTTGTTTCTTGACTATTTATCATCTGTGGTTGGTCAATTTCATGAATGCAAAACCTTCAGACATGCAAGGTCAACTACACAAATATGTGTACATGTGTTTTTGTGTCTTGTATTTAGATGTGCCCCCAAAGCCTCTTGTGGTCATCAATGAAACTGGAGGTGGCTGGACCTAGGGTGTGACTCTGAGATTAAGTGTGATTCTGAGATTAAGTGTGTGATTCCTTCCAAAGGGAAGGAAGTCTGGATTAACTCTAAAGGCAGGCTTGGCTGCTGCAGCTCGCTGTTTCCTTGCAGCTGCCTGCTGCTTGGTGATTGCTGCTTTCTTCCTGCCCGCCCAGGCCATGGACTATTTCTGCTTTTAAATGCCCACCTGCCAGGCCACCCTGCCTTGAATTCTTCTTCCTGTAAATTGAACCCTATACAACTGTGAGTCAAAATAAACCTTTCCTCCTGTGGGTGTTGGTATTTTGTCCCAGCCATAAAAATGTAACTAAGACATGTATTTCTATCTATCTGTCTATCTATCTATCTATCTATCTATCTATCTATCTATCTATCCATCCATCTATCATCTCCTATTAGTACCGCTTGCCTGGTTGAGCCCAGACCTCTATACACAGATCAATGAACTTTCTGCTTGAGTCAGGGGAGTGACAAAACAGTGGCCCAAGGGCCATCAATGTTAAGATGTAGCTTTCAACAGCCCTGTGATGGAAAACCAGAGAGGTGCAAAGATAAACCAGGAAAAAACCTATTAGAACTCAAGGACTTAAGTTTTGGGGAAAATTTCTATCATTTCTTAAGTCCACAGAATTCATAAGAGGTCAAATATCAGAAAAAAAAGAAAACCACCACTAAAGCTTTATCTATTTGATAAAGCTAAACTCTAATTCTAAATTTTGTTTTAAACTTTTCTATACCAGCATTAAGTTGTACCACCAAGTAACCATCCAGGATTCTAGGAGATCTCTGCTTGAATCCTTCTCTGGCTCTGAGGTTCATTTTCATATGCATTTGTGAACTTAATGTAGAATCATAGCACTTTAGATCTAAACAGAACTCTAAAGCTCATATGTCTCATCAATATAGGGAAAAATGGATTCAATATATTGTGACTTGCTTTGTGTAACTTACGTAATCAGTAAGAAGAGCCCAGACTAGTGTTCCATTTCCTGCTTCTCATCCAGAGCTCAGAAACAACTGCTTCTGTTCATGACCCATTCGTCGCTCGAGGAAGCGCTCTAAATGTTGAAATCAGCTATTTGGTTGAAACATGCCTATTCTAACCAGTACATGTCCTAAATTTTTCAAATCATATGCATGCAGTTAAGGATTTCCCAGCCCTTAAAATGCGAAGATTCATAGAGATCTGTAGACTTTTTCTCCTGATTTGTGTACAATGTCTGGAGAAACCTAAAATCAGTAGACTGAGCTTTTTAGGTTATAAATCTAACCAAAACACCATCAAATAGTTTACTCAAGCTGGATGTGGTGGTGCATGCCTGTAATCCCTGTACTCTGAGAGACTGAGGCAGGAAGACAGCAAGTTTGAAATCATCCTGGGAATCTTATAAGACCAACTAAAATGAAAAATGGGTAGAGAAAATCTCAGTGTGAAGGCTGTATGCACACAGGATTAAATAAGCATAGATTCAAGAAAATAGAAGTCCTGAGGTAGGGAGGCTGAATACAATGGGGCCTGGGATTTGCCTACCATTTCTGTCTGTCTCTCTGTCTGTCTGTCTATCTATCTATCTATCTATCTATCTATCTATCTATCTATCTATCATTTCTCTGCATTCTTAGCGTGTATGTGTCTCTCCATGTGCACTGTTTCATGTTCATGATACGGCTGCTACATGCCCTTGCCACAAGCCTCTATTACAAGGAGAAGCAAAAAAGGGGAGAGAGGAATGTCAAAGATAAGAAATATACTGGACAAATTTATTCTTATCTTAAACAAAGAAGAGAAGGTTTCTTGAAAGTAGCTGTTGGTAAAAGTTTACTTGTATACCTTTTGTGACTTCTATCTAGATGACTTCCCAATGCCTTATGTGGTGATAGGTGCAGCTTTGCAGAAGTGGCTATAGTTAGCATGGGTGAATACAAGTTAACCATGTGTGATAGCTAAATTGGCTTGGCATAGTTCTGGGTATAGGTAATGGAGAAATCTCAGCCTGGATGTAGGTGGCACCAAACAATAGGTTTGTAGTCTAGAAGAAATATTGAAAGCGATGGAAGGCAGGCTGTGTGCTGCCCTCTGTCTGCCATGCTATGGACAGTTTCTTTCCTGCCTTTCCTCTCTGTCATGCCACCCTGTGTTGAAGCCAGATGACTACAGACTACAATTTGAACAAACTGTGAGCTAAAAATAAACATTTTCTCCTTTAACTTGTGAGTGTGGATATTTTGTTACAAAATTGAGAGAAATAACCAAGATAGTACCATTGTACATACCTGTGTCATAGCAATCATCTTGAAATGAAATTTTACAAAGAACAAAGGAATTGTGGATAGAAATTAAGTCAACTATCCAGAAGAATCTGCCACACTCTCCTGTGCCAACATTCATTGACAAAATGTTAGCAGTCAATTCCAAATAAGGTTCCAAACTCAAAACTCACTTCTACAATTTCTTTTCAAATAAAAGAGCTAAAACTCATTAAACCTGTTCAGTCCCAAAGAACTGTGAAAATGAACTCTGCATTAGGTAAATACCCATATATTTCCTTTAGGGTAATGTTTTTAGAACTGTTATCTTTTTTAATTTATGTATGTAGTGTAGGTTCTCACTATGCAGCTCAGACTCATAGTGATCTTCCTGTTTTCAGACTCCTCAGCACTGGGATTACAGGCATGTGCCACCACACTCAGACTCTTAGTGGCCAGCTCAGCATGTCCAAGGGCAGGGCTGACATAGTATGTGGTGCCAGGGATTGAGCCCCAGTCCCTGTGCTTGCCTACACAAGCAGTTAGTCCCCTGAACTATCTTGCTGGCCTTTGGAATTATCTTTAACATTTACATTGGGAATAATTTACATACTGCTTAGAATTCAGGGTTCTACTTTAAATTTATATATCTATCTTCTAGGCAGGAACCCAAGAACTTGTATTTTTCACAATCTTTTTAGGCCATTGTATGCTAAAATTTGAGGGTTACTTTCTTGGATGATTTACCAGATTCATAAACTGAGTGAACAGGCTGACAGCATTTCCAGTAGGAGCAGGTGTAGACCTTATCTCTGAAGCCAAATACTACAGGGAGAAGAATCATTGCAATTCTTCATAGGAGGAGAGTTCCCTTGGCCAAGCAAGTATTCTGCGAATGAGAAATCACCTGACTAAAGCCAGGCTTTGCTAATACAACCATCACACTACTAGTAACTCTGCTGTGTAAACCTCTACCCTAACAGGATTTTCAGGGTGAAGGAGGTAACTCTATCCGAAACTCAAGATCTATAGAGGCCCAATGCTTATGTCCAAATCAACTCCTGCCATCTGGCCCAAACTTCATTTCCATCTGAGCGTATGAAGCCCACACCAGCATTCTCTATCTGAGTTCTGAGTAGCCTCAACTAATTCTTCCACTCATGGATTCTCTAAGACATTCTTTGGCCACCATGGCTAACCCTAGGAAATGTGTTCTCTGACCTGTGTGGCCTGAGTTCACCCACCAGCCATTCCATTAACTGCTGTCTCAATGGGCAGACTTGATACTACCATTTCCTGTCCCAGTCTCCACTAGTCAGGATTCACAGGACATTCTAAGTCCCATTTATCCATCAGCACTATTCAATTTATCTGGCTGCATTTCTTTATGATTTTGAAATTTCCTTGATTTACTAATACATCTGCTGTGCCTCCTGTTGGTTTTAAGCAAGAAGCAGAAGCATGCTGTGTGGCACAGAAGTGAGTGCTATTCTGAGAGAGTATGCTGGAAATCTGAAGGGGGTTTCCTGTGCCATTTGAAGCTGAGAAAGGAGGATCCTGTCTTGGGCTTTGGTACCGAAGTACATCTTCTTCCACCCCCAAAGTTCACCAAAATAAAGTTGGGAAAGTGATTTTCCGGCCCCCTACAGATATAAGAATATTTAACTTTCAGGGATTCTGATTGAAGTATATATTTAAAGTAAAATACTTTTCATCTTATGTATTCAAATTTAGGTATTATGACAGATTCATCTAACAAAGAATCTAAAAATTCTGAGATTTAAAAAATGAAATGGCAGGTATGGGAACCTAACCATGAAAAATAGAGCTACTTGTGTCCAAAGATGTCAAGGGAATAAGGCAAAATACAAAAATATCATCACATTTCAGAGAGTACAGGGTGAAACAGGCAGAAATTCTAGATTATTAGGCTGTTTAAATCCCATGTCACATAAAGGTCAGGCACAAAAGGGACTTAGAGGATTTTCTGCATTATAGGATTACAGAACAGTATACACAGAACTGGAAGGCAGCCAGGACAACATGAGTCCTTAGAGAACAAAGTTGGCAGGAATTTCTGTTGGAAATCATGTCAAACAGATTTAGACCTGAGCCTCCATGAGAAAGAAGGAAAGAGTAGACATGAGGATAAAAGCTACCACTCTTGTTTTGTCTCTAATGTATATCCTAATTTATCCTTTCTGACTCTGGAGGTAAGAACTATCTTGTATTATAACATCATCAAGGTTCAACACTTGCAATCATAGGAACACACTATATTCTTCTCATATCACCAAAGAAACTTTATTTTATGTCAATGCTAGTACATTGTTTACCATGATTCACATATACCCCAGGATCTTTTAGCATCTCAAAATTTGTAGTAAAAAAATCTTCAAACATTCCATTAGCAGCATTCAAAGTTCACAACCTTTACCTATGACAGAAGCAAATAAAACATTGCTGATCCACTGCAGAGATTTTACTTAATAAATTAGATGCTATAGTTTTAGTTTTATATCACCTTGCTACAAATCCAAGACAACAAATCAAAAGCAAGTTATGGAAGGAATTTTCAGAATTTCTTGGTCATCTTAACCATGACCATTTTGTTTTACTAATGTAAATGTGATACAAAATGTAAGAAGGGTCTATAACTGCCTAATATTTTCTTTGTTTAGAACCCAGGACTATCATTCTGGGGTCACAGTATAACTCCCTTCCTTGATAGGCTCAAAGAGAATCAATGAGGCACGTAGACAATCAAATGTAGCTGTGTCCCAGGTAAATGGTAACAGTTTGCAAGTGATGCATTTCCACCGAACATAGCTCTGCCTACTCCTTCAGCATACTGAGAAGAGATACTGTTTCCTACACACCTGTTCTTGTCTCCTTGACTCTGGCTACGCCTGCCTATTTGCATCTAAGTCTCCAGGTAGGTGCAGTAGGAGAGTTTGGAGATGTTCTACTGTCACAAAGAAGTTACGTACAGGGAGGTATGTGATGGTTGTCAAAATCAGCTGGGTTTCGAAAGCTTTCAGCATCACTCATAGAATAATCTCCTTAATTAAAAACAAATAAAAATCTGACACAGGGTGATGGAATTTGAGAAGATAGTAACTTGAAGCATGCTAAGGAAGTGTCCATACTATATAAGTATCAACAAATTAAGCTTACAACCAAATATGAAAATAAGAAAATTAATGCAGGTAAGCATTAAAGTATCTGAAATACGCAACAGACCAAGAATCTTGATCATAAATTACAAATTGCAGACTTGACTAAACCTTTATTTCCATGTTATTTTTCTTTCAAACAATTGAATCTAAGCTTTAAGGAATAATATTTATTTCCTATGTTAATTATTTATTTCTCTAGTCACATAAATACCATTATACAGCACAACTACATGACATATTGTAATAGAAACGTGAGTCAGTAATCTTGGTAAAATACTCTAAAGGGAGATTGACAGATGAACATCTAATTTTATTTTGCAGCTATATAGATTACCTTACAAAAGAAAATTAACCACTTCTCTGGCTGCTGAAAATATCCTTTTTCTGTTTCAGTACAACAGTGAGTGTTGACAGATAAGTGGTGGGGGGGGAGAGAGAGAAAGACAGAAAGAGAAAGAGAAAAAGACAGAGAAAGAGAGAGAGAGAGAGAGAGAGAGTCAGTCTATTTTAGCACAATGCTTTAAGTGTAAAAGTAATGTCCCAAAAGATCCTAATGATAATATAAAGAATAGGAAAAGTTTTCTGCATAAACTCAGAGTTCCATAACCAAAGGTCTTTTGGCACCTTTGAAGGAGAGCAATGACATTAAGCAAACGATGGCATTAGAATCTAAGTGCCACTCAGAGTTTTCCCCTGTAATCTGTCACAAGCAATTTCCACTAGCTCCAAAGAATAGACTATCAGGGGAGTTACTGAATGAATTCTTTTCTTTCGCCAGTTCATTCATTCATTCATTCATTCATTCATTCATTCATTCAAGTACTTATCTAATGACAACTACGTGGATGGCTTGTGAAGTTCTAGACACTGAGATCCACATTTTGTGTTATTGTTTCACTTGAATTAAGTGGAATTATATAAAGATGTACATCCACAATTACAAGATCATGAGATAAAAGCTACAGTGGAAGTAAACACAGGTATATAGGAGTCCCGGTCAGAAGCACTTCCTACAGTTTTGAGGGAAAGTTTGCCAAATCCTTCATGACCTGAAACAGTTCCCTTCCTGAGTCATTCATTGGCAACGTAATCTGTGTATTTCTTCTCTTTCCCAAAGGCTGGCTTGTACTCCACCTATGTGGAGTTCCAAAAGCATCAGGCATTTGTAAAGCTAAAGAACAGCTACGAGTCCATCTGTTCCAAGGGTTTCCAAGTCTGGCTGAGCCATATCACCTGGTGCTTTGGCACAGGCCACGGACACTAATACAGCAGGCCCAAAGGTTCTAAAAATCCATAGTCCATCATTTGGGCATCATTGAATACAACCACCTGGATTTTCAGAAAGGAAAGTTTAGAGGAAATTCACACCCACAGAACTCAAATGATTTTACTAAATTATCATTGTAGTCACACTGGGTGAGCAATGGAGAAATATCTAATAAATGAGTTTTTAGTCCAAATAGTGAGAAAAAGTATTTCGCAAACAAACAACATGTGACATATATGGTAGAAACAACTCATGAAAGAGCACAAAGTTAAGAACAATAATATATGTGACAGAAAACTTCAAGTAAACTAGGTTCGGTAGAGACAAACTGTAAGTGAACTGTAAATTAGCTCTATGATTTTTTATATAAAAATGTAAAAAAGTAATTCCTATTCTTTAAATAAAAATTCTTGATTTATTAGGAAAAATAATTTTGTTCCTAGGAATATATTCTATGCAAAAGCTTAGCATGGAGCCATGTCTGCTGTAGACTCAAACTACTGAATGAAAACGTGATTGTAAGTATGACCAAAACACTACTTTTCAACACTTATTCCTGAAGTCATCTTTGACAGAAACTAAGATTATATTAGTAAATAATGGTTTGCTTAAGCACTTATACAGAAAAGGCTCATAGAATAATACAGGTCTATAAGTTTTAAAATAGAGATGAAACATATTCCTGACTGTTATAAAGTAGGAAGTTCAGGAGGAGAGTGTTATCTGTGTGCAGAATGTCTGTGTAGGAAAGCAGGTGCAGGAAGGAGCTGGCCCCTCTGGACGCTCCGGACATACCACTTGCGTGACTGAGCCTCCATATAGAGATGGAGCTGACTCCCACTGAGTCTCTCAGACTATCTTAATTAGTAAGGTCATCATTTTTGCATGACTGCAATTTTCAGGAAAATGCACTTCAAATTTTCACAGCAGCACGGATTCTGTTTACTTTTCTATTACCATATTTACCTCCGGGGAAAAGATGCAACATTCACAGGGCGCTATCACATTGTCTTAAAAAAAAAATGAGACGTGCCTTGAAAGAAAAAACTAAATTGAAATGCACTCCAAAGTAGAAGAATGTTATTCAAACAATTATTACAAAATAAAGTAACTTATTTTACATTTCATTAAACTTCAAAATTCCTAATTTTTCAATAAATAGAAAACACAATCTAGCTCCTAAGCAATGCACTTAGTAAGGTACTTTTTAAAGTCAGAACCACACTACATAAAATTTTACACTCAAAACTACTACCATCCAGTATTTTTCTATCCAGAATATAACCTGAGATTGACAAACCCTGTGAAGAATATTTATTTTAATTGTAACAAATATGCATGCCACATGCAATTTAGTTCACATTTTTATCAACAAATACTTATGATTTGTATTTAAATTTTTCTTTGCTATCTTCCACAAAGTAATTTTTCTTTCTTATTACTGCACTTGATAATATGGAAATTAGAGAACTTTATTAAAGCTTTCTGAGCCAGGCCTAACAACTGGTGAGATTTGTACCCAAGGTTAAATCAGTGCTTGATAAGTTTTAGTAGGAAGAAAAATCTTGTGTAGGAGAGGAATACCAGGAGGATCATTTATCATTTATTTCCCTTAAAAAGGAAAAGTGTGAAATAGAAACGTGTGCAGTGGACCCAGAGCTGGAAGGGGTTGGCACCCAAAAATTGGCTGAGTGAAACTGAGCTGAAGGAAATTCGTCTGAGTTAGAAAAGCAATCGTGTTTTTGCAAATAAAACATCTATGCAAAATGCTGACTCCTTTCCCAGGGAGATTACTTGGTTAAATTTTTCATGTAGCCAGGAAGCATCTGCAAATGAGATTCTCTACTGGGATACTTTTGTACTTACGAGATGCTGTTGCTTTCACAGTGGGGATAGGTACCCCTCACATCCCCAGGAGGAGGCCAGGGATGTTGTGAACCCCCAGTGAACAGAAGAGCCTCATGACAAAAGGGTTTTTGGTTCCAAATGGCAACAGAGTATGAGCAGGTAACCTTCATCTTGCAGCGCAGCCCACAGCGGGCCTCTGCATTTCCACCTTTAGTGAATGAGAACGAGGACTTCACGAGAAGTCTTTACTTCTCTTCCCATGATTTATCTTGAAATTTATCATAAAGATTTTTCAAAAGCACTACAGAAAATGATACTTTTTTTTACATTTTTCTTTTTTAAATTTTTATTCATTTTAATGAGAAAAAAGATAAAATGGCAATAAGACAGTTTCAAAACAGGCTAGTAAGACAGTTACAATAATTAATACCTTGCATATTGTTGTCTTCATAGTAGTTACTCAGAGGACAAGATGTAGACATGATATCTTGTCTAAACAATATTAGTACAAACCTTTCTTCTCATTGAAGAGAAAGTAGCTATATACCTATCCTAACTATCTTGTATATACAGGTATATTTTTTTCACTACAAAACAGTCCTTTCTTTATATCCCCCTTTTTTTATTTTGTTTTGTCAGAGATGGGTACTCCAGTGTTGTTAGAGAAGCTGTATTTGGAGAAGTCTTTGAAGGACCTTTTTATACTTGATGTCAGCCCAAATACTGTAGGTACTTAAATTCAGCAAAATAACCCAATACAGAAAAAGAAATATTTTTAAGACAAATCAGAGACAAAAAAAAAAAAAAAATCATATTTTAGGTCAAAATTGCATTTCCTAGATGTTAATTTAAATATATTTTCTAATCTATTTAAACTATAAAGGGAATGAGAACGAACAACAAACAATTAAATTTATTGAATTTCTGTTGCACAATCACACTTTTACAACCCCCCTGTTCCAGACCAGCTCTCCCTGGGAGCAAGGCCTAACAGTTCCCAGTCACTGTCCTGAACCACTGTCCTCTGGGACTCAGGAAAAGCAGAGCCTCATACAACTGAAGCTGCAGCCTCCAAAGGCAGCAGTCACTAGTTCGTGGGGATGGACTTGCTCCTCAAACTGTGAGGATCCCTGCAGAGCTTAGAAATCAGGCCTGAGGTGGTGACTGAATAAGCCGCAGCCCACCACAATACCCAATAAAACTTGCCTCCATTCTTACGTGGGCAGGTCAATCTGAGTCCTGCATCCGAGTGAACCCCTGCCAGCTCCTGCGGTGGGTGTCCTTCCCAATTCACCCACTTTCCAATGAAAGCTTTTGTCTGTAAGTTCATACCACTGTTTTAGCTTTAATCTCCATTTCTACTAAAGCGAGGACCCACACTAGCTAGCGCCACCTGTACCACAGAAGGAAATGGAACGACAGGCCTCCCGGCACCAGAGGCTAGGTTACACTACGGCCTGACTGCAATGGTGCCTGGCGTCATTCCTTTGTATTCTATCCCTTTCTTGCTCTGAAGCAACCCCCTGGAAGATTTCCCTACTTGGAAAGAGCATTAGCTCTTCTGAAATCCTTCCAAGTCCTAAATGTCATTTTGCTCTCTGTGATTTCTCCTTTTCTTTGTCCTCTCTCTTTACCCTTCATATTTGATTGATAATTTAGCTGTTTGTTCAACATGCCCTTTCCTCAAAACTTTGGTATGCTGCTCACATCCAGTGTAGTTAATGAGACATGCATTTGTTTTGTCACTAATCTATCTTGTTTTTCTGAGTGCTCTTAGGATTTTCTGTTTTATCATTTGAGTGCAGAAATTTCACCACAATATTTTTGTAATTCAGCCTATTCAACATTTTCTCTATCTCCTATTCCTTACTATTTGTCATCTTTAGAAGAGCTTTCCTTTACATGTTCTGGGTGTGTTTTCTGTGTCTCTTAACTCTGCTCCCACACCAGCCATTTGCATTACTTTGCTCTGCATTGTGAGAAACTTCCAGGACTTTACAATTTACCAGCAAGTTCTCTTTCCCTATTCTAAAAATTTCCATCTTCTCTATTTTATTTTGACGATTATGGATTTCATTTCTAAGAACTACTTCTTTTTTCTTAGTTGATCTTTCTTCACAGCAAGCTGTTCTTATTTTTTATCTTTCGTATTTAGGACAGGGTGTACGGGGTGTGCAGCGTCTGACTGTGTAGATGGGACTTGTGCTCCTCCTGTCAAGTTTTCCAAGTGCTGGGATTACAGGCACACCCCACCATGCCCAGTCTTAGTCCCTGTCTCAGCACACCCCAGAGGCAGGGCTGACCCAGCAGGCCCCAGGAAAAATCTCCCAGCCTCTGCATCTGCCTGAACAGGTGCTTTAATCCGCTGAACTATTTGGCCAGCTCAAGCCTTATTTTCAGGACAAATTATATTCCTTTCCCTCTGAAAATACTACATGTGAGATTTTAGAATTGTAATCACTTCCTTCAATCATTGGGCTCCTCCACAGTAAGTTGTTCTATATTATCTTTCCCTCTCTCTCTTTTTTTTTTTTTTTTTGCTTATCTATTATGCTACCCCTGATTGGTGATTTCGGGTGTCTACATCCATTTATGGACTAAAGACCACGAGGAGTCATGGGAAAAACACTTTGCTTGTTTAAGTCTCTGTTTCCAATAATAATCTTCCTTTGGCTGGAGTGTCCCAGTGGATTCTAGAACGCACAGCGGTCAGTTCCCAGGATGATGGAGTTCTTCAGCAGACTGCTCTCACCCATCAGAAGCCAAAGCAGAGGACTCAAGCCAAGCAGACCCTCTTAAACAGGACATGGAATCTATAAAATTCAGCAGGGATCAGAGGAATAAAATGGTTTGCACTTATTTATCTTGGCGGATTGATAACATTCAGATACCAAGAGTCTCTGGATTCCCTTCTAGCCACAACTGCTTCTCCAAACTTCCTGTGAGCAGTCCCATTTCAATGAACGCCTCTGCTTTTATCAGTCAGAAGCAATTTTTGTTGCTTGGGCACAAAGAACCTTAGCTGGTACAAGTGGAAAGGAAAACAGACATTTATCAGCCAATGCCATGGCTGGCATTTTCTATCTTGGTGCATAATAATGATTACCCTTGGAGATAGCTATGGCTATCATTATTTTATAAAGACAGGAACTGAGATGAATGGATTTATTAACTTATCCAAATTGTCAGAGAAAATGCCCGAATCCAAGTCAGTCTGACACCAACACCTATGCTTTCCCGTACACTTGGGAGTATTCATGGAGCATTAAATACACGTCTAACTGCTCTGTGGTGAATGCAGAAGAAAGATTTAGGGCAAGGAAGGCCAGGAAGAGGGATTTAGATCCCATGTGTTAAAAAGAGAGAACAAAACAATCTCAAGCTCATTCCACCCATGGGAGTGGCATGGTAAATCAAGAACATTTAAAAGAGATGGTTCTGTAATATGTGGGATGAATTTGGAAGACTTGAGTTAGAATAAGGTAGGCCAGGTAGGGGGCTGTGGTAATGAATGATGAAATGGCCAGGAATGGAGAGGAAAAGACAGCATGTACAGGGATATTTTCTGGAAGGTAATTTTACAAGATCTCCAGACTGAATGGATATTGTGGGAGATGAGAAAGGATGAGCCAAAAATGACTACACAATTTCTCCTGGCAATGAACAGAGCTCAATGAGTGTGTTTATTTTGCCTCGCTCTCCAATGCCCAAAGAAATAAAGTAGGAATGCAAAAGCATGAATAAATGCATAGGAGTGCTGAAAAGAGAAAAGGATTATAAGAGTTCACAGAATTGGAGACTTTCCGGAAGGCATAAAGAAGAAGGAATACAAATGATGGAGAAGCCCTTACCCTAATGAAGGCAAAGAAGAGCAGCACCTGAGCAGGAAACTTTGTTGTAGACTCCCAGCACTTCTCTTCCCACCACTAGAATAGTGCAGAAGAGTGTGGGAATGAAGCAGGCACCAGGGTAGCGCCAGGAGACTGCAGCGTCCTCCACTGCGGTTGTGGATGCCCACGCCCTGGACAAGAACAGACTGAGGGCGCTTACTTGGCTACGGAGTTTGTCACAAACACCTTCTACTTACAGTGCTAGGTGTAGAGAGAAAATGAAGACAGTTTCTCCTTTCCAAAATAATTAATATGAACTGAGGAAGTGCAGTACATAAGTTCACAATTATAGTGCATTTTTTCAAAAAAAATAAGGCAAACATATCATTTTATGCTAAATAAATATGAAAACATGCAAAGACTCAAAATTTTCTTTAAAAATTAATAAAAGGGGTTCAGTAAAGGCTGAGGCAAAACCTTGAAGTATCTGCGTAGCCATGAAGGAATGAGAAGCTGCAGAATGATCTCTCCCAAAGCAACAAGGCTCAAATGGATGAAAATGATTCCCAACAAATTTCCAATGGGAAAATAAAATTCTCAAGCCTTCTAAATTTTCTCAAAACAGAAGGGAGCAAAGCAGAAGCTTTGTAATCACGATCGTAGTATAAACTCATTGCAAAAACTTAGTGTGTCTCA
>NDGM011178262.1:0-15335 GCA_002564305.1 Octomys mimax | reverse complement strand
GCAGGGGGCCCTGGGCCAGGCTGGCTGTTGGGCAGCCTGCTGGACAGGCTGAAGCTGCCCCCTGCAGATGAGGAGGACTGGGCCATGAGGCTGCCCTGGGGTGGGGTGTCCCCTGGTGAGGTCTCTGAAAGTGAGGTGGGCTCACCCCCCGCCAGCCTGGACATGGACACACTTGATAGCGGCTTTGCGGGCTCGGACTGCGGCAGCCCCCTGGAGTGTGACTTTGCTAGCCCCAGCCAGGACGAGGGGCCTCCCCGGAGCTACCTCCGCCAGTGGGTGATCCTGGAGCCTCCGCCTGAGGGCCCTGAGCCACAGGCCAGCTAGAGACGTGGCCTGGCCATCCAGGGCTGGCCGTGTCCCTGGGCCATGGCAAGCCCAGTGTCGGGGCACAGAGACAGGGCCACCCAGGTGGTGACAGGAAGAGGCCGCAGTTGTGGCCTCCGGCCCAGTGTTTACAGTGTTTATGTCTGTGTACACGTGCAAGGGTCATGGCATCACCAGCCACACCTGTGTCTGCTCCCGTGCCATGGGTGTGGGTGGCTGGGCAGCCTGGGGGACGCAGACGCCAGCCTCCCACTCCCCTGCCACACCAGAGAGGACTGCTGGGCTTGAGCATCATCGGGGACAGGCGTCACTGTCAACCCCCCCACCCCCGGGTCCCCCCACAAGGAGCCAAAGAAATCCAGGCTGCTCCTGCCATCTCTCAGGAAAAGGAGGGGACAGAGTGAGGCCAAGGGAACCCAGGGAGTGACAAGGCTCCAGGCCTGAGTGCCGGCTCTGATGCTCCTCGGCTGTGCATCTGGGCCGGGCGGGCAACAGAGCCGCCTCGCTCGGGGAGCACACAGGTCAGCGCCGGGCGCTGGCGGAGCAGCTTCCTGTGCCTGTGGCCGGCAGGCTGCAGCTGTGGTGGGAGGGGTGAGAGCAGCCGGCGCCCGGGGCTACCACTCAGCAGGCCAAGGGGCCTTCCAGGCAGAAAGCCACTGGGCCTTGTCTCGGAAACAGCCCCCACCAACCAAGATGTCTTTTTCTGGCTTCTGCTGCCCGTTCTTTAAAAATCCCCTTACACACCCAAGAACTGTTTATCAAGCACATGCCAGGCACTGTGCCCCAGCTCAGCACCCGAAGGACCCTCCCCTGTGGCACTCCGAGTGGGTAGGGGGCACAGAGACACTGGCAGGAGTGACGCCTGGTGTCCCCGGGCCCATACCCTGCTCAGCCCTGGCACCTTATTTATTCACCCTGAGTTGCTTGCCGGGGGCTTCGCAGGGAGCCTGTTGAAATGTGAATTAAGAAGCGGATGCTTCTAGGCACCCCACTGAGTGTTGGGGTAGCTCAGGAGCTGCCTGTGTGTGCCAGGCATGACATACGTAACTCCTGGTTTGGAGAGCTCGTCTGCCTTTCCTCTACGGATGCCCCCTAGAGGTGACGTGGGGTTTTGCAGGACCTGTGGGAAGCCCAGGCCCAGCTTGCACTCAGCAGGTTTCCTGGGAAAGGTCTGACCCAGAGGCAGTCTGTGCCTGCCTTGGGGGTATCTCAGAGAGGTCCCTGGGTGAGGGCATGTGGCTAGAAGGTTCTAGAACACCACTGGGTCTAATAGCAGGCTATTGACGGAACATGGGGTGTGAGGCTTTGGTGGACGCCAAAGGGGGGAAACTGCAGCTCCTGTACATGCAGGCTGGCCCTCCCCCTCTGTGCAGCTTAGAGACAGCAGGGTGCAGGGTGTGGTGGCTTTCACACCTCTTGGGAGCAGCAGGGTGCACGCAGCACCTGAGCCCCAGGCTCCCCGGGGACCAGCTCAGACCTCCAGCATGCGGAGTGCAGACCTAGGGCCCCTGGGGAGGACACACCGCCTGCCAGTCTCATCTCTGGTGCAGATGCTGCCAGCCGACTCGTGTGAATGTGGAGCAGAGGGCGGGCGGCCAGCGGGGGAGCTGCAGGGGGGCTGGATCCTGCGCAGGTACAGGATGGAGGACGGGTGGTGCGTGTGGGAGGATGGACAGAGGCTTGGAGGAAGAGGGGCTGGATGCAGAACCAGAGGAACAGGTGCTGGGAACAAAGCCAGAGACCCAGCATGGTGACTTTGTCTTGTCTACAGCTCTGTTCCCCAGCTGGGCACACAGTAGGACCACAATAAAGCCTGATCTGTAGTGTTTGCTTATTTTCCTGGTGTAAATGCCTCTACAGCAGCTGGTTTCCAGCTAGGACCCAGAGCTGTATGCGCTGGCCCATCCCACTAGGAAGTGCCTCAGCGACCCAGAGCCAACCGCCAGCACATTCCAGTGTCCCAGCCAAAGCACACCTCCAGGATACACATGACCCACACTGCTTCTCTCTCTGTAAGAAGGACAGGGCTTGCAGCTGCTGGGGACCACCAGGAGAGAGCAGGCAACACACTAAGATCAGACACGAGCGAAAGAGTCTTCCTGTACATTCCTGGAGCTACTGGATGCAACCATACCTGAAACCCACACGGCCCCTGGACTGCAGAGCCGTGGGAGTATGGGAGTCATTATGCTCTTCACCAGATTGTTCCAACTTGTGGCCGACCAGGACTTCACCTCCTGGCTCCTTCCAGTCAGACGAGGTCACAGCACCAGACCTTCGGATGAACTATGACACTCCAGCCGCAGTGTCCCCTAGGGTATCCTCCTGTCGTGGCAACCAGTGGTGACGGCAATGGTGGCTACTGCAATAGCCAGGGCCTTAGTGTGAGGAGCACCCTGGTGGACGTGTTCTGGGGGTCGCCGATGTGTCCTCTGACACTCGCAGCTGCCGAGATGGGGCTGCTGTGAGCAGCACGCAGCAGGCCCCAGGTGGTCCTGACCTGGCCACCGGGCTGAGCCGTCTCACTTCTGTGCTAGTGTGGGCCTGGGGCAAGCTGCTGTCCTGGCAGTAGCGTTGCCCTGATAGCACCCCTTCTGTCCTAAAGCAGTACACCCAGAGGGGCCCAAGGAGCTGGTGGTGTCATTCGGGCCCTTGCCTAGCACATGCCCCATCCTCAGCACTGAAAAGGAAGTTCCCAAGGGGCCAGGAGCCAAGCTCCTGCACCTGTCCAAGTGCTCATGGCAGGCTCACCGTGTTAGAGCCCTCTGCTTCCTGCTTTAGGCAGGACCAAGAGCGAGCCTTTGGCTGTCTCCGGAAGAGGTGCTGCAGCCCTCCCCTCATCCTCAGGTGTGCCCTTGCTTCCTTCTGTCCCCGCCCAGCTGCTCTCCCAGCCCTCAAGTCTAGAAGGGACAATGCTCACGACGCCCTCAGCCAGGATTAGACCTGCCCCAGAGCAGTTTCTGCAGGGTCCCAGCTGGGGGTGCTGCCTGGGGTTCCGGGGGTGCTCTGGTGGGATACAGGCAGAGGATGGAGCTCAGACCAGCCCTTTGCCTCACCCCGTAAGTGGGGCTTAGGTGCCCCTACCTGCACTGCACTTGCCCCACTCCCTGGACCTCCCCTTAGCAGGGCAAACCTTGGCCCCTGCTTATCCTGGCTGTGGGTGACAAGGCCAGGACACAGCGAAGCCCTTCAGGGCCCATCCAGCCCTGCACACATTGCCAACACCTGGGACGAAAGTGTCCGGGCTCTGAGGCAGGGAGCTGGGCGCCCTCCCTTGGGAGCTCCAGAGCTCTGTGGATGGAAAGGGAACAGGAAACAAGAACCTGAACAGGAGCAGTGAGAACATGGGGGCCAGTCTCGGTCCAGCTGTCACCTTCTCAGGGGACCTAATTGGCTGGCCCCTTCCCTATCACTCCTACTGTATCTATTTACATCTCTCTTGGGCCGACGAGGTAGCTCAGTGGACTAAGCACCTGCTTGTGCAAGTGCAAGGACCAGCATGCTGAGCTGGCCTCTGAGACTGGGCGTGGTGACACATGCCTGCAACCCCAGCGCTGGGGAGGCTGAAAACAGGAGGATCACTACAAACTCTTTCGAGATACACAGTGAGACCCTGCACAAAATTCATAACATCTATCTCAGGTGGGTGTGGTGGTGCATCTCTGTAATCCCAGCATTCTGGGAGGCTGAGGCAGAAGGATTCCAAGTTCAACCCCAGCCTGAGCAATTTAGCAAGACCCTGCCTTAAAAAAGTAAAATAAAAAGTGCTGGGGTTGTAACTCGGTACCAAGACTCTGGCTTCAATCCCCAAACTACAAGAAGCAGAAAACCAAAATAATTTCCAAAAGCCTGTCTTACACGAGTGCAGCGTAAGCGTGTGCACCACTGGAGCAGAGACTGAGGTCGCTGCTGTGTCCAACAGCTGAGAAAGGTGCATGGCTCTGAGCAGGAGCTGAGAGGTACGGAATGAATGAACAAACAAACAAAGGGATGACAGCAGGGAGCAGCAGAGGCGAACACCAGCTTCCCCCCCTCCCTCAGCCCGGCCCCAGGGCTCTCCCATCCCTAGTGCTAACAACTTGAGCTCCTCTTTCCAAGATGGGAAGAAACTTTCTCCCCTATCCCTCACCCCAGAGCTAACCCCAGGCAGTTGTGTCACGGGTGGGATGGGGGGCCTCCACAGTTGGGGGTGTGGGGAGTCCTGCGCACCGGCCTCCAGCTCATTGTCCCCTGCTTTTCTTCCCCTCTGGCATCGGTCTCCTCCCACATGGGGTGAGCTCACTGATGGCTACTTCTAGGGGCTGCTGAGTCTGAGCTCCGCGTGTGAAGGACCCAGATGGTGCCTGGCAGTTTGCGAGGGCTCAGGGAGTGCTGCTGTCACCAGTCATCTTTTCTAGGGACAAGCCACTGCCACCCCAGCCGGGTATCACAGCCCATGAGGAACAAGCTTCAGTTTTTTGTTTTGTTTTGTTTTGGTACCAGGGATTGAGTCAGGACCTTGCACTTGCCAGTCAAGCACTTACTCTACTGAGCTATCTCCCCAGCCCGAAAATTCCATCAGGACTACATGGGTTCAGACTGTTTTTTGTTTGTTTGTTTGTTTATTGTTTTGTTTTGTTTTTCTTTAGAAACAAACTTAATCCCCCACATGAGGAAACAAAGATGCTCAGGCGGCTGCTGCCCCCTGCTGGCAGGTCCTGGAAGTGCAGGCACTGGCTGAAGGCGAAGCCCTCCCACTCCGCTGACCCGCGGCAGACTGAGCGAGGGGGAAGGAATCCTCACAGCAATGGCTCCTTCTGACCATCACAGAAGGTGAAAGTCATCTATAAAAGGGCTGGCTTCAGGCCCTGGGGTGGAAAGGCCTGCCTTGAATCTTGGGCCGATGTGTATGCCTCGCGTGTGCGCAGGCACACCGTGTGCGGAGTCAGGGCCTAGTGGAAGGCGGGCGGCCAAGGAGCTCGGAGGACCAGACCTCGGTAGTGCAGGGCTGCCAGGGAGCACAAGGCAGGGGCAGGAAGGGAGGTGGGGCCCGTGCAGCCTCGCGGGGAGCTGTGTCCCTGCAGCACGGTGGGGCCCGAAGGGAGGGGCGGCTGAGATGGTTGTCGATGCCATACACTGTCGGTTTGAGTTTAGCTGAGTGACTCTGCAGGGACCGCGGTCCTGACTCTAAACATCCTGAGCCTGCACAACAGGAGGGCAGGGGGTGGGGGGTGCTGCCCCGCCCTAGGGCACAGAGCATGGGGGGCAAGGAGGACCGCCCCCCCCCGTGAGGTCTCCTGCAGCCTTGAACGGCTGCCCCTCACATTCCCTGCCTCAGAGCCAGCTGGTCACGGATCCACAAACCGTCAAGGGAATAAACGCAGGACTCAGCCGGCCCTGCGCCCCAGGGTGTGCACAGCCCAGTGCGTGGGTGTGAAGGCGGGCTGGCCCCAAAGGAGTCTACAGCCGCAACCAGAAGACTTTAAGTATGTGAGAGCGTGGGCTCATATGTTGCTTATCTAAGGGAACACAATTTAAAGAGTGACGACCATGGAAACAGAGGCCACAACGCCAAGCACATGGGGGGGTGTGTGCAGGGGGCCAGCTGGGTGGCCCTTCTGGTTCTCAACATGAGGCTATCAGGCTGGCAGGGCCGGAAAACGCCCCCAGCGCGGCCCTGAGGCTGCACGCGGCGGGAGACTTGCTTCTGCTCCTTCTTGGGTTTTACTCAGTAATCTGTGCTGAAGAGTTTCTGTTCTAGGGGCCAGCCAGCCAGCTAGCTCAGCGGATTAAAAGCCTGCTTAGGTAGGCCCAGAGACTAGGGTTCAATCCCCAGAGTGCCTTGGGATTGAGACTGGGCGTGAAGTTTCTGTTCTGGATCTGGAGTTCTTCACAGCCCCCGAGTAGCTCTTTACAGGCACCTCCCGGACACTGAGGCTGAGTCCTGTCCCTGCCTCCGCTCCCTCCTGGGCCGGCCCTGAAGGTGGCTTCCAGGAAGCTCTTGACTGGTACCATCTTGGAGGATAGGGCAGTGCGCAGGATGCCGGGCCCCCAAACCTTCTCTTCTTTTTCCCCACGCAAGTAACGGTCATCAGTTTGGTTGTCGCAGGTCACACCTGTTATTTTTACCTGCTGTCAAAATGCCTACATAAGTTTTTTTTTTTTGTATGTACAGCTAGAGTGCACAGTGCCGGGTTCACACCAGCGTCTCCAGGCACAAGCCCTTCAGGGGGCGGGGATGGGGTGGGGTGGACCTGGTGACGCAGGGGGGGCTCACCGCACCCACCACCGGCTGTCACAGGCATGTGGAGGGCAGGTTCTTCACTGCTACATGCCTGTCTTTCAACTCAGGGCCTACATTTTTTTACAGGTGAGAATACATCTTTATTTTTATTTTTTAGGGTTCACAGGGTCTGACTGCACAGGACTCATAGTGATCCTTCCTGTTTTCAGCCTCCCAAGCGCTAGGATTACAGGTACGTACCACGCCCAGTCTCAATTATCCTCAGTGCACCCCAGGGAGTGGGGGCTCAGCAAACCCCCCCCCCCAAGAACAACACATCTTTAAAAGGTCCGTAAGGGGGCGGGCAGGGAGATGGCTCAGTGGAATGGGCTCTTCCCTGGCAAGTGCAAGGGCCTGAGTTCAATCTGGTTCCAGTGACTTGCATGTACTTAGCCCCAGAGACTTCAAGACCAGGGTATGTCCCCCTGCAGGCTTGGTGGGACGCTCAGCCCTGCCGCCTGTGCTTGTGAGGGGCCAACCTGGGCCAGCGTGGGGCCCCTGAAGCCAAGGCAGAGGGGCGGGGTCACCCCATCCCACCTACTGCCGCCCACCCCCCAGGGCAGCAGAGCCCAGATGGCCTCAGGTGTACGATCCGCTTCCCCTTCCCTGGCTTTCCCAGGCTTGGCCCTGCTCCTGGTTGCTCCAGTGGGAGCAGCAAGACTCCCAGCAACTGCAGAAAACGCAAAACCAAACACATCTGTCTTCACTTTAATTAAAAAATAAATAAATACATGCCAATGGGCTCACTCATAATAAGGAAGGAGACTAAAGGAACCAAACCTAAGGGATCCTCCTGTCAGGCAGGCATCAGCAGTGGGGTGGGGGAGCAGCACTGGGGCTGCTCCAGGTCGGACTGGGACCGGGGCCACGGCTCTGCGGGGCCTCCACGCTGGGCTCCCACAGGCCCTGAATGTCTGCGGCACCTGGGCACTTAGGAGAGCCAGGCCACCTGCTGCGGTGGCTGGAGTCTGGGACATGTAGCAGCCAGGGGCACTGCTCAGCAGCCTCAGGTGGCAGCAGTGAGGTCCAGGGAGGTGGGTGGCTGGGGGGCATCTCTGCTCCCAGGCTGAAGTTGGGGCCCAGCCCTCTGGAGCCCGGGTTCCCAGCTGAGCCTGGGCTTAGAAAGGCTGTGGCAGCTCCACTGAGTGAGTGCAGGACACAGGCCTGGGCCAGGGTGAGGGGTCTGGCTGGGCACGGACCACTGTGAGGGGCACCGGTGGGCGGAGTGTGTGTCCATGGGGTAGCAGGGCAGTGGACAGACACGTGCCTACAAGTGGGCCCACTTGTTCCAGTTGACCGTGGGCGGGAAGACACATCCCAACCGGATGGTACAGTCCAGCGTGGGCTCGTAGAAGGTTGTGGTGCTGTCACTCAGGCCCAAGGACACCTCAGCCCTGGGCTTCAACTCCATGGGCTTGGAAAAAAGTGAGGGGGACACGGGTTTCCTCAGCACACGCTTCCGGATGCAGCCGAGGGATTCCAGGCCCTGTGGACACAGCAGGGGCCTGGCTGCAAAGCGGCACTTACCTGATGGGTTTGGGGACTGGGTCTTAAAGCAATCATTCTTGGGACACAGGAGAGGTGAACAGCACTTCAAGCCGGAGCCATTAGGGCACCATGCTTGCTGCAGGACTGGCACTGACAGCTGTGCCTGGGCAGGAAGGGGGGGCAGCAAAGACAGGAGAGCCAGGTGCCCTGCTGCTGCAGGAGGGAGCTGGGGGTGCCCGAGGCAGGAGTGGGCAGCCCTTCCCCCAGGACCTGGCCGCAGCCCGCACCTGCACCAGCTCGAGCACGACGACGGGCTGCAGGACGCCCTGGTAGTGCTGCAGCAGGCTGCTCTCAGGCAGCCCCGGCTTGCTCATGATGTGGAACAGCATGGCTTCCATCATGCCCTTGCACACCGGCGTGTTGAGGCGACCGTCCACGCTGCGCCATGGGCGGCCGATGAAGCAGATGTTCTCACGGTCCCTGCAGGGGTGAGGAGGACAACTTGGTCATGGCAGGTTACTGAGGCTCACAGGGCTAGCAACACCAGCCTTCTGCTCTTCAATCCCTTGATCA
Source organism: Octomys mimax (assembly GCA_002564305.1). Classification (NCBI taxonomy): domain Eukaryota; kingdom Metazoa; phylum Chordata; class Mammalia; order Rodentia; family Octodontidae; genus Octomys; species Octomys mimax. The sequence goes on along the minus strand of NDGM011178262.1, from coordinate 6,688 downwards.
AAATAGGCCATGACCGCTGGGCCATGATCTGGGGACCTGCTCAGATGCAACAGCACCACGACCTTGAGCAGCCAAGGACCCCAGGGCCGCCCCAGGGCCAGGAGAAGGCCGAGTCAGGACTCCCAGGTTGGCCACCTTCCCTTGCACTGGACAGGGGCTGCTGCCCTCTAGTCGAGCTTGGCGGCCTTCCCCAGGGGCCTGGCCACACAGTGAGGGCTGCACATGCAGCCCTCTGCTCGAAGGGAAGCCAGGGCTGGGGCTGACCAGGGCACACGAGTGGCACACATAACTGAGAGCCAGGACTGGGCCAGGGAATGCCACGTTGGAGTCCTGGGGGTGGGACACAGGCGCAGGTGGGGAGGGCTGCAGGCCACGCTTAGCTTTCAGGCTCAGCCTGGGAAGGTGCAAACCCCAGAGCAAGGCTCATGCTGGGCCACGTGGGCACTTCTGGTCTCGCTCACTGCACCCCCAGGGGCCCTGGTGAGAATCACAGTGCAGGGCAGACCACCCAGGCCTGCAGCAGGGCCAATCCCAGGCTGCTCACTCACACAAAGTTGCCTGCATGGGACCCTGAAGACGAACCCTGTGCTCTGACCCTCCATGCCCAGGTGGGGGCAGACCTGCACTCACCTGTCCCGGGCCACTGTGGAGAGGCCACTGAAGAGCCCTGAGGAGTAAAAGGAAGGGGCTTAGGATATACGGGGAGCCCTGTGCCCTCACTCACCCAACCAGCACCCCTGAGACACAGCAGCAAGGGATAGAACTGCGGGCTGACTCTCTCTGCGTCTCTGGGCGGGCACTGCGACCACCTTTCATGGCAGGTGGGCAAGGACCAAAGGCTGGGGCAGCCAACAAGCACCTCACTTTCCACCCAGAGGCCCTGGCCACAGGTGCCATGTAAGCAATGCTTAGGCCAAAGCAGCCTAAGGTAAGTGGAGAAGCTGTGGAAAGCGGGGGCCCACAGGCAAGGAAGCCCCTGGGGACTGCGGCCTCCATCGTCCTGGAGCACAGGCCTGCAAGTCCTCTCCCTTGGGAGGGGAAGCCCTTTTCTCTCCAGGCTTGGCTGCTCCAGGGAACAGTTTCTGGACAGAGAACAGAGGACCAAGGACAGAGAAGGGGGGTGGGGGCGAGGCCCGCACCTCTGGGGTCTTCTGAGCCCTCGGGGAGCTGACTGCCCAGCTGCTCGGGGCTAGGGCGGCTGGCTCCACCGACATCCTCCCCTGCACCTGGGTCTTCAAGTGCTGGGAGCGCGGCCGAGGCCTGGGGCTCCAACCCCTCTCCTGCCTCGAGCCTGGGGCTGGGGGCCCAGGGAACATTCTGGAGCATGGGCCTCTTCGCAGGGGGCTTCTGGGCACACTCAGCGTCAGCATCACTGCTCTGGCTGTGATGGCGAGCCCGCTGCTTGGTGCTCGAGGGGCTGGGAGGAGGTCCCATGGGCCGCCCGGCCTGGCTGGCCTCCTGCTGAGCGCTGGCGTCCTCCTCTGTGTCTCTCAGCCGCACCGAGTGCAGTAGCCAGGGCCGGGCGAAGACCATGGCCACTAGGCGGACCGTGTTGCTGCCGACTTCCAGCACCTGGCGCCAGGCCAGGAGGTCCTAGGAGAGACAGGCAGGTCTGTCGGGACAGAGCCTTGGGGACTGCGCGATGGGGGATGCCTGACAGTGTGCCCCGGCTATGTCAGGGGCCTTGGCAGGCCGCTGACCCAGTTCCACAGAACAGGGCCTGACTCCCAGCCCAGGGCTGCTGGACACGAGGCCCAGGGCAGGCTCCTCCCTGTCTGGGAACCGTGCAGCTACTCATAAAAGGAGCTGGTGTGTGTGCTGCACAGGAGGATAGCCACGTCACCAAGACAGGGGCACCCCGGCCTGCCTCACTCTCCCATGGGAGCCTGCATACGTGTCCCCCACAAAGTGGTCACTACTCCATGCAGGTATGGGGGGCCTAGGCGGGGCATGAGGGGGGCAGTGGAGCCACCTGGGCTGTTACCCTCTGCCCGTGAGCTCTGACCCCTGGGCCCTGCCACCGCAGCCTTGGGGCCGTCCTCCTACCTCTGTGGGCTAAGGTTACTTCCCTGGGCAACGTGGTGCTATTTCCTGCCCTCTTGAGAGCTGGTTGGAAAACATAAACGCGTCTCCATGCCAGCTCTGGGGAGGGAGGCACAGCTGGCTCCTTCGTGACCTCACCTGTGCCCTAGGTCTCCTGGCCCTCACAGGACGGAAGGCAGAGGCTCCCATCCCACACACAAACTGCACGGTGACGTCCCTGTAACGTGGCTAGCAGCTCCTGCTCAGCGGCTGTTGGCTGTGTGCAGGACACACTGGGCACAAGGGCCAGTGCGCCTAGGGACCAGGCAGGTGCCACGCAAGTCCAGGGGCCTCACAGGAGGGAGGGAGGGAAGAGGAAGGGAGGGAGGAGGGTGGAGGGCGGGCTCAGCCTGTGCTGGGCAGGAGCAGTGGCTCGGCCCCTGGACTCTTAACACTGAGGAAAGGCTCACTGGAGGTAAAACAGCCTCATCTTTAAATGCTGACGTCAATTCATTCTTTACAGCAGCTCACTCCCGTAAGCCCCACACCAAGGCCCCTGCTCCCAGCAGCGAGCCAGGCTGCCGGCGCACAGCTCACCTGGACATAGTCCTGGAATGTCCTGGAGCCTGCTGTCGTCTCCACGGCTGAGAACTGTCTGCCCAGCTTCTCCTTGTCAATCCCGAAGCAGCCTGCAGAGACCACGGCCTCCCAGATCTCCTGGGCGGCAGCTATGTCTTCCGGGCTGTACCCAGAAAGCTGCCCCTGGCAGACAAACTCCTCCAAGCTGAACACGCTTTCCGGGGGCTCTACCAGACTGGTGAAGGAGGCCGGGAGGTAGGGGGCACCCAGTGTCAGCTCCTGCAGAGAAGGGTCTGTGGAGACCGGAGGAGGGTCAGAGGCAGCCAGCAGAGGCCCTGCCCGCTGAGGCCCTGTCACCAGAGGTGCCCCGTCCAGCCCCAGCTTGCTGCTCCCCAACAGCCGTTGAGGCCACCTTGGAAGGACACTCTGTACACGTGACTGTGGCTCCAGGGCTGGGTGCCTGGCCCATACAGTGCAGGGCAGATGTGGGGTGGGTGTGTGGATGCTGACACCCATGCTCCGCTAGGCCCCACGTCGGGCCAGAGACCCGCCCCTTCCTAGAGGCTCTGTCCTCCCTGCACCAAGGGAGAAGCCCCAGGCCCTGACAGAGCACTGGACTCTCAAGTAGGGGCACCAAATGGACAGCAAGGACCACCAAGATCATCTGTGCATGCAGAAAGGAAGGTGTGGGGGAGGGGAAGGGCAGAGGAGGAGGGAGGAGGAAGAGAGAGAGGGTGGAGGAGGGACCTGGGGAGCAGGAAGAAGCTGCGGCCAGACAGTGAGACCCCCTCAAACTGAAGGAATATGAAGGGGAGGTTTAAGTAATTTACTGAGTTTCAAAAGCAATGAACAAAACCCGAAAGGCCCATCACGGCTGCAAGGAAAGGAGGTGGAGGTGGCAGTGAGGGCTGGCATGCATCTTCCACCCCAAGGAACCAAGGCCATTATCCAACAGCGGCCTCAAAGTGATACCTGGAGTCCTGCCCTCTAGGAGGCTAAGGCAGGGAGCCAAAGCTCAAGCAATTTGGCAAGACACTGTCTCAAAGTAAAAAAGAAATAAAAGGATTGAGGATATAGCTCAATGTAAAGGCTCTGGGTTTAATCCTTGGTACTGCAAAAATAATTACAAAAAAAAAAAAGCATGATCCCAGCACTTGGGAGGCTGAGGCAGGAGAACTGCTGTGAGTTCAAGGCCAGCCCGAACTACAGCAAGACCCTGTCTTAAAAACAAATAAAGAAGCAAGCAAGCAGACTACTCCCCAATTCCCAAGGCAGCTACCAAGCTGGTGGCACAGGGCAGGAAGGGGACACCCTGGTGTGCAGGCCAAGGCCTGGCACGAGGTGTGGGTGGGGCCCTGGGCCGGTGAGGCTGAGGTGAGCTCTCCTATGAAGGGTAGGTACCACCACAGGACGCCCCTCAGGTCTGCGCCCCACAGCGCTTGCCTGGCAAGTGAGGTCCTGAAATCCATTTCTGGTACCAAAAAAAAATAATAAAATAAATAAAGTGAGGTCTTCCTCTGTCTCTGTGGCTGCACGCCAGCCGCATGTGCGTACCTAGCCAGTCCAGGAAGGGCCCTCGGGACACTCACCAGCAGGCCTAAGCTGCATGGACAGGAGGGGCGTGCGGCGGAGCCTGAACTTCACCTGGCAGGAGTTGACCACGACGCTGTCGTTGGGGTTGAGGTTGCGGTTGCTGACGACGCCAGGCACACAGCAGCCGCGCATGAGCAGGTACCTGGTGTGTGAGGCCTGGTGCGCCTTCACCTCCACCCCTGGGCGCTTGGCTCCTGCGCCTTCGTCCAAGTCTTCCTCTTCATCCTCCTCATCCTCCAACCCGTCCTTCCCCGGGCTGGGGGAAAGCACAGCACTCAGGGGCAGCGCCTGGCCCAGCCTGGCCATGAATGCCTGTGGGGAGCCGCTCCTCACCCTGCCTCTGGCCTCTCAGAGCCACGCTAGCCTTCCCACACACCACTGTCCCCGCACAGCTTGCTTCTCTTGCTGCAGGAGTCCCCTGCTCCCCCCAGGTTCCAGACCAATTCTGTGCCCCTTGGAAATGTGGCCCCATCATGAAGCTGGGCGGGCTGTGCCACCAAGCAGCAAGATCCAGCACATTTATGGAGTGGACAAAGACCAGACCGCCAGCAGGCACCAGCGCAGGCGCCATCACAACTAGAGGGCGGGCGTGGGTGGGCACACCCGTGTCCTAGGGCTCACCTCTTCATCACCTCGCTGTCCACCATGGAACTGTCCACCACCAGGATCTGCTCCGGGATCCTGACATCCACAGAGACGAGGCCCAGAGACCAAAGGGTCAGGGCGGTCACACAGTACCCTCCAGGGCTGTCCAGAGGAAAGGCCACCATGTCGGCTGGGGGGTTTCCATCATTCTGGTCTTTGAAGGAGAAAGGATCCGACTGGTCCAGCTTGCTGGCAGCCCGGAGTCTATCAAAGAACTGGAACGACTCGACGCAGATGGTGCTGGGAAATCGCCAGGTGAAAAGCCTACATGGGCAAAAGCAAAGTTAGGGCTGGTTGAGGCCCAGAGATGACTGGGCCCACAGCACCTTGGTCACTGTGGTCAAGCAGTGTGTTCCCCAGGTCCTGCACTTCATCCTGGAAGGAGGCACGGTGTCTGTGCCCAGCAGCGTCTGTTCCCTTCTTCCCACCCGGCCAGCGGTCTCAGGCAGGGTCCTCCACTCATCCTAACCCACAGCCCTCGCCTCACCCTGGAGGCTCCCACTACAACAGCTGTGGAGCTGGGCGGGATGAGTCCTTTGGCGACAGTAACTGGCCACAACCAGGGGATCTCACACAGGGACAGGGCACGTGCTCCAGCTGGCTGTCTCCAGAGGCTGCCAGAGTAGGCCTTGCTATGACACTGTCATTGTAGTGAGGAGAAGGGTGCGCCACCAAGGCTCACGACACATGCAGTGGGGAAGTGGGTGTCAGATGGCCTCGCAGAATTGGGTGCTTCTGGGGCTGTGTCATTCTCCCAGTGGGTAAAGGAGCCTGAGGGCCACTAGGGTGACTGTAGGAAGTAGCAGTGCTGGGAGCCAGAGGCAAAGGATGGGGCAAAGGAGCCGAGACTCCTGACGCTCTGCCACCCTGCCTCTCTGCAAGTGGCCCAAGCCCCAGTGCGGATCGCAGCAGCAGATGCTGCCTGATGGGTCTTCCAGGACTGCCTCTGCACGAGGCCAGGAGGCTGGCGGCACCAATACCAAACGCATGAGCAACAGAGCCAGCTACAGCAAGAGTCGTGCTGCAAGGAGCTCCTTTGACGGCGAGGGGCTCTGCTCTGTGCACAGCCCCACCAAGCCCCGCAGGTTCCAGCCCTGCAGATGGGCCGACAGGCAGCTTCACAGGCTGAGCCACAAAGCGCCAAAAGCAACTTCTAAGTGGACCCGCTGTAGCACGTGGCACTGACTCTCCGCATCTGGCCGCAGTACCTGGTATGCAGCGCACCCTAACATAGTCCTGGCGCTGGCCCTGGCTTGCATTAGCAGGAGGCCAGCGATGACCAGTGAAGGTCTCCCTGACCTGCATCTCTCACACAAGCCAGAAGTGCTCTCAGATGAGGGGGCAGCTCGCCAGGCCCCGGACCCACCTGTAGTAGGATTGGGACAGCTGGTAGGACATCGGCACGAAGGGCAGGGCCCGGTTCTTCTTGGGGCCCTGAGTGTTGTTGACGCGGCACCGGTTGACCAGGCTCCTCTTCTGACACTCCATGAAGGCCCGTACTAGCACCGGCTCCTTGTACTCACGGAAGAGGCGGAATGTCTGGAACAGCGGGAGGGGAGTGTGGGTGGGAGCGGCAGTGCGTGTGGGATCCGGGGACACTGGAAGCTCCACTCTGACCACTACATCACAGACACCTGGAGAGAAGGGAAGGCCATGCACCCATGCCTAGCTTTGGATGCAGAGAATCGGCTGAGCATCAGCAGGGCCACCCTGGCATCACTGTCCCTTGGCCTTGAGCTTGGTGCCTGCATTCAATAAACCAGAGGAGACCACGGCTGTGTGCTGCCTCCTGCCTGCCATGCTGTGGGCTGTTTCTCCCCGGCGATGCCCTGTGCCATGCCACCCTGGC
>NDGM011178257.1:0-12622 GCA_002564305.1 Octomys mimax | reverse complement strand
CTCTCTCTCTCTCTCTCTCTCTCTCTCTCTCTCTCTCTCTCTCTCTCTCTCTCTCTGGGTTTCACTATGCAAGTCAGGCTGACCTAAAACTCACTGAGTTCAAGGCCGATCTTAAACTCACAGCAATCTTCCTGATTGGAACCTGAAACGCTCTATAGTAATAATCCTCCATAGGATAGTCCTCTATAGTATTTTAAAGTAATTTTGTGGAGAAAACAACTTCAGGGCATTACGTTCGTTCTCAAAAAAACTGGGTTTTGGAGCATTGTAGCATTCAGATTTTCTTATTAGGGATGCTTAACCTATATTGTATTTTCTAACTTGTAGATGACATAGCGTGTGATTAGCATACTTTAGGGGGAAAAATGTACCCACTGAGAAAATACATGGCTCTTTAAGTGATACTGGTTTCCCGAATGTATAATATAGGCTTAAATACCTGGTTATTATTCTTCTTGTAATTCCTGGGCTAACCTAAACGAACTCTCTTGTTCATTCGACACTGTTATTAGGCTGTCCCAGTTTTTTCTTTTTGGAAAACTTTGCTTCTGGGTCTGTGATTGGATCCAGATTTTTTTTTTTTTTAATCAAGAAAACATGTTGCAATGGGTATAATACAGTTAAGTAGTCTTAATAAAACCCAGAGAAAGTAAAGCATAATGGTAAAAGTTTGATAGCACTTGAAGCATACTGTCATGTACGTGCTGTGCATTTTGCAACTCTTTGACCTGCAGTTCTTTTTAGAGTCTCTTACCTACAATAGAAATAGGTGATACTCACCTATAGGATCATTGTATTGATTAAATGAGATAAAATTGCCTGCTATGTACTGGTCTAGTTATTCTCTCAGTTTCATTCCGTAGATAGTGCCAGGCTGCTGAGGGTTTAGTATTTACCATTTTCAAATCAAGATACAGGTGATTTTTATTTTTATTATGAGACAGCATCTTACTAAGTTGCCCAGGCTGGGCTCATACTTGAGATCTTTTACCTCATCCTCTTAAAATGCTAGGATTATAGCACTGTAAGACATACATTCTTTTGTAAAGTATGGTATTTAACAGTGAAATAAATATCCATGTTCCTTACTGGTCCAATGAAAAGAACATCTTGATGGTATCCTGTCTCACATCCTTGCCCTCCCTCTTATTTCCACATGGGTAACCATTTTTATTTACATTTTTTATTGCTGTCTAACTTTTTATGACCAATTGTCATGGTTTATAACATATAGTCAATGTGTGTGGGTTTTTTTAGTCCTGACCTTAGTTCTTCTCTAGGACTCTGTATTCCTGTCATTGTCCTGAATAAGTTCTTAGTTTGTCTCCCAGTTCAAAGAAGCATTCAAAAGATATTTTTTAAAAAATATTCTGTTCAGCATTTCTCCTTGTTTTCAGTGAGTAGATTGCTCAGGACATTTAATCTATCTTCTTGGTAGAAATGGAAGTGACTATTCAGGGTTTTGATTCACATCAAAAATAATTTCACATTGTAGTTACAGACTGTTGTTCATATGATATCAAAGTTAAAGTTTTGTTTAGCTTTGCTTAATCATCAAGCATGTGTGTAGTTTTTTGTAAAGTTACCAGTTTTGCTTTTTTAATTGTTTAATATAGGTTATTAATATCTGCTCAAGGATGTTAACTCCGTCATTCTAATTTTCTGTGTCTTAAGTTTTGTTTTGTTTTTCCTGTGTGAAAGATACCCTGCTGGATATACATACCAGGGTTCCTAGTTTTCTCTCAGTACCTTGGTAAATATTTCTACTATATTTTCCCTAAGCTTATTGAAAAATTGTTCCTCATCTGGGCCATTGTAGGTGATCAGTCTTTTCTGTCTGTCCTTTCTTCTCTCACCCCTTTCGTCAGTGATACCCCCTGCTACAGTGGATTTTCATCTTCTACTTGATCAGTGTAAGACATTTCAAATGATGCACTAAATGCTTTTGACCCATTTTTTAATATCCCAAAAGATTAGTCAGTGCATTTTAAAAACATACTTTAAGCTTATTATAACACAATTCACTGTAGAGCTAGTCTAAAAAAGTAATTTGTTCATAAATCTTAGGTCTCTTTAAAAAGCAAGAAAATATTTCATTCTGCAGTCCTTTTTTTCCCTTACCATATAACATTGCTGTTTGTCTTAGTTAACATTCATTGATATAAGTTGTATTTAGTAGTCATTTTTGTGCAGATAGTTTTTTTAAAGGGCTGTGTCTATGTTAAGAGTTGTCATGTTAACTAAATCTGCATTAATGATGTTTAAATAGCATAGAAATAATTTGGCACTGTTGAATTTTTCAGAACCTTAAGATGCCTCGGTCTGACAAAGGTCCTCATTGTTCCTACACTTATTTTTAGATATAAAATGAGTATATTTATCTGTTGGGTCTTAATCAGTGATTTTTTAAAAAAAATTTTCAGGAGGAAGTTGAAGAAAATAGAACCATAACTTAACTCTGTGATACAGATTACAGCTTTGCCTGTAGAAATACACAAGGTTCCAGAACATACTTATTTCTTATTGATCGAGCTTTCTAATTTCCTTCTTTGTATTTTTGGTCTTGAAGCTCTCAGTTAAAACATATTTTGAAATTGTAGCTCTAAGTGTGAAGTTTTAGTTTAAAACCCTGTATGTTAGTGTGGGGGTTATCAGCTGCCATTTTCCAGACTGGAGAATATAATTAAATAGAGGTCTACATCTCTCTTTTTTAAATCATTTATTTTATTTATATGTTTATTTATTTACAGCTCAGACTTATAGTGACCCTCCTGTCTCAGCCTTTCCAACACTGGGATTGCAGGCATACGTCACCACACCCAGTTTCAGTAACCAGCAGGGCTCACCCCGGGTTCCGGGGCCGACTGCGCATCAAACCCTGGGTCCTTGTACTTACCAGGCAGGCACTTAGATCACTGAGCTACCTCCCCAGCTCCCGTGTATCTCTTATTGTAAGACATATTTTCTGTCCTTATTCAGTAGACCTAATTGTACACATTTCCTCCTTTCCTCTTCTCTATCAGTGATTCATAGAGAAACATTCATGGCTAATGCAGATTTAGGTAAGCTCTGTCATAATTTCACTCTTCAACTTAAATTTTTGATCATTCTTTTGCATGTGAAAGATTGTAGAAATAGGAAGAGAGAGATGGCTATTTTCTGATGGTATATCTGTCCCCTGGAAATATTTTAAATTTTATTTTATTCCAACTTTCAGCCTCTGACAAACTTTTGCAGAAACATTCCTCTCTTGAGGGTCCTCAGATTACTTTCATGTCCAGAGAGTCATCAAAAGGATTTATAGGACTCAGAAGTTACATTTGTTGTTGTGATTTGTTGCAGCAAAAGGATGCCAAGTAAAAGAGCAACAAGAAAGGGTGTGTGGTGCATAGTCCAGAGGAAACCAAGTAAAAGCTTTCAAGTGTTAACTCTCCATAGAGTTGCATAGGAAATGCTTGATGACTTCACAGCATGTACAAAACTTTATAAACTAGGGACTCTCACGTGAGCTTGGCTGTTTAAAGTGTTTACCTTGTAGATGAACAATGCTCACTCAGTTATTTTAAATAACTGACACACCTCAATTATACAATGGCGCCTTGGTTTATGAGCTTCATTCATTTTATGATTCTGGAAAAGATGGCCATATTTGTGTTTGTGTGGGAAAGTTGACCACAGTTGTTTTGGTAACCAGATGTAGAATCCACAAACAAAAAGTTTTTGCCGGACACTTCCTGTTTGCAAACAAAACTGTGAAGTTTGGTCCCTGTCATGGTGTGCCGGACCTGCCCTTAGGGCATATTGAGACTGGATGTGGTGACACACCTGTAATCCCAGCACTTGGGAGGCTGAAAACAGGAGAATTACTATGAGTCAGATCTACAAAGTGAGACCCTGTAGACCCTGCACTATATACAGGGAAAAAAAAAAATTTGTGGAAAAAAAAGGTTCATGTACCAAGATTACTGTATATGTTTCATCATCACTGCTTGTGTATAAATTATCTGGTCAAACTGGTGGTCATGTTTTTGAACAGTTGTTGCTTAAGAGTATGGGCCATAGTTTTAGGTATGCAGAAGTGCTTTTATTAGAATACTTTAGGAAAGAAAGAGAAATTGAAAATAGAAAAGGAAAAGCTGACAGCAGAATACTAACTGTCTTAATAGCTGAAAAACAATTTAGAAAAGAGAAAAAGTAGAGCTCCAGGAATCAAGAAAGAGCCAGTGAGGAAACTAAGAAAAGGTAGAAAAAAGAACAAAGCAATCTGGAATTATAATACAGCTCTTGGTAATACAAGGTAAACCCAAAGAGTCTAGGGAGAAAACAACAGATGGGCAGCACTAATCCAAAGAAGAGGCTATCATTACTTTAAACAGAAAATACAGCGTGGGGTTTTACTCTGAAAGTGATTCTTTCCATATGGCAGGCTAGAGCTGGAGAAGAAATTCACTGCAGCATCCACAATACTTAAGAGTGTTAGAATCACAAGCCATTTTGGGAAGGAACAGGTTTATAAAACCAAGCTAAAAAGAAAAAGGCTATTCCAGGAGTTAGATAACACAGAAAAACTACACTTCAAGAACTCTAGGGTCACCATACCACTCTGACAGGGTGGGAGACCAGAGACAGATGAGGAGGAGGAGTGGTCTATTTGCAGATCACCTGAGAAGTTTAATCAGTGGACAGCTCAAGTTGTGAAGGGCGTGTTAGCCACTTCTGTGGTGAAAAATTCAGCTAATTGTGTGTCGGGGGTGGGGGTTGTTGTTGTTTTCTGAGGATACTGGAACTGAAAGCAGTGACAGTAAGTCAGTAGACTAATTAGCCTCTCTTGCTTCCTACTTCCCACATAGACCCAAGTGGTCCAGTTGCAACCAGGGCTAGGGTTCAACTTAGACATTTGCCATATCACGGGTTATGTGGACAGAGGGTCCTCAGCAGCAGTGGAGGTACCTCATGAGGTCATAAATGTAGTCACAGGCAACAATAATGTGGGGCACACAGGATAGAAATACTAAGAGATGCTGAAGTGAATATAGCCCTAAAGCAAACACTACATCATTGATTAACAGTGCTCAGTGAGAAAGATAGAGCAAGACTCAGCATTCACCCAGTAAAAAGTGGGCATGGAAACAAAATAGGCCTCACTGTTGCCTTCCCATATCTGGTAGATTCTAATACCAGAGACCATGGAATGAAACCACTCACCCAAAAATGCAGAGAAATTTTGGACTTATTTCTCTTTTACCTTTTATTTTTTCCTTTTGTTTTTGTCATCTTTTCTTTTTGTTGTGCTTTATTCTGTCTTTTTTTTTTTGGAACCGGGGATTGAACTCAGGCCCTTATGCTTGCCAGGCAAGCGCTTATTCTCCTGAGCCATCTTCCAGACCTGTGCTTTACTCTTTGTTTGCATTATTTTTTTGTCTTTCTGTCATTTAATTCTGTGAACTTTCCTTTTAGTTTTTATCTTACCTTTCTCATTCTTTTTCAAGTTTGATTTCTTTCATTTTCTCCTTCCTCCACTTTTGTTACTATTAAGCTGTATTAATTTTAGCTACAACATTTGATTGATTAAACTAATATTGCTGAGTGCTTTTTTAATGTTAATGGAGATATAGTTGCTTTCAGTAGTTATTTACTACACATTAATACTTGGTTTATCTTTCTATGTACTTTTTTTTTTTTTGTGGCCATCTCAGCCCACCCTGGAAGTGGGGCTGGCGTGGCATGTGGTGCCGGGGATTGAACTGCAGTCTCTGCACTTTGCCTAAGCTTGCCTAAGGAGGTGCTTTAGACCATTGAGCTATTTCGCCAGCCTATCTACATTATTATTGCAGATTTTTGTTGTTGTTGTTGTTGTTAGGGATGGTATAGTTGTAGCTATACCATGGTTTTTATGGTATGTCCATAACAGTTTTTACCTTGACTCTTTTATTAATGATGGCTTAGTTTTTGCTCTTAATTGGTTTTCACTGTATGCTGGTTTCTGATTTGTCTTTATTCTGTCGGCATTACTGTAGTTCATTTTTTCCTGTCTGAGTAGTGCTGGGCACCAAGTCCCTAGAAGAAGATTGGATATTAGGAAGATGCTCAAATGTTACAGATGTTTCCTCATTTAATGATTGAATTCTGGTCCTGAGATTAGGTTGTTAAATGAATTGGTAACTAAATGAAGAATTTGAAATAGCATATATGTTATAATATTGAGAACAGAGAGATGGCCAAAGGAAACTCCAACTTTATGATTTTGTTTCTATTTGTGTAACTCTTACATTCAGTGCTAGAGTGTATAACAGAACATAAAACTACTGTACTGTATTGTGTAGTATAATCAGAATACAACCACAGTTATGGAATGAATTAGATTTATACTTCATAATAAAACAAAACACAATAAGGCTATAGAAACCAGATGTATAGAACTGTGCAAAAGAAAAAGACAGACCAGGGCTCCATAAGTCTGAACAATGGCCCTTTGACATAAGTCATTAAATAGGCAGATTATTAAAGAATATCTATATGTTATACAGATGGAAGAGAGGTATAAACACCACAACATAACCAAAACCAATGATGCATTATAGGGAGCCTGAATCTTAACAAGTAGTGACGGTTTCCCTCTTCTAAATGGTCTTGAACCGGTAAGTGCAAAAACAGAAATATGACAAAGCAAGGCAACAAGATGACCTTCAGACCTGTAACTTCTTAAAGATTGATCTCATGGACATAGAAGTAGAGGAAGCTACAGCAAAAAGCTCAAAAATCAGATGGTCAAATGTTTGAAGAAATAAACACACAAATACACAGGATATTTAATGAGCTCAAAGAAGATTCAATTAAGCAGATAAAAGATTTTACCAATATAATGTATAATAAGCTTAAAGAAGAAACAGTCAATAAACTGAGTTAAGCAAGGCAATAATATGAGATATACAATAAAAATTCAATGGAAAGCATAGGCGGCAAATTTGACCAGTATGAGGACAGTGTGGCAAGACAGTATGTATGTAGTAGGTCATATACTCACAGATACTCTAAAAATGGTCAGATACCACACCATGCAAGCTGTACCCAACACCTGTTAGATTACTTTAAAAAAGAAAAATAGGGATAAAGGAAAAAATTAGAAGTCAAAAAATTATAATTCCAAGGGTATAAATAATTTATTTTTTCCATATCTAGGAAGGAGTTCAGTGTTTTAAGTATGAGCAATGTATGGGACCCCAAAGAAGCACAACCAGAAATTCAGCAAAAGGAGAGAATACCAAAAAGCTGGACTTCTCAGCATAAACCTGAAAGGGCAGGAGAGCTTGGAATGAAGATTTTTCAAGTTCCAAAGGAAGCTAACTGTCAACCCAGACTTTTAAATCAAAATCAGCTTTCAAAATTGGCAGAGAAGTAAGGACTTCTATTACAGAGAAATGCTGAAGAAATATGTGACCCCTAAATGAGCATTATGAAAAATACTGAGGGAAAACATAAAGACAAGGTAGCCACCAACACCTAAAAGCTTAAAAGAAAGTGGACATCAAACCGGATAATTAAGCAAAAAGGGAAAAAAGCAGTCAGCACTGAAAAAATAGTGGATGACAGGTTTCAGTAAATACTTTACAGTGGTAACTCTCAGTATCAGTGGTCTCAGTTCTAGTGAGAAGACACAGTGTGGCAGATTGGGTCAAACCAACAAAGAGGATCCATACGTCACCTTCACAAAACACACCCCATCCAAAAGAGATATCTAGACTGAAAGTAAAAGGATGAAAAAGGATACTCCATTCAGCTGGAGCCTAAAAACAAGCAGGAGAAGCTATCAGAAGCCCAGCTTCACAACACCTATGGATACAAGGAAAGCAGTTTCAAGAAGGAAGTTGACAGGTGTAAATGCACACATAAGAACATTAGCATATTCTCCAAATAACCTAATGCATTTCTTTTCCTAGAAAGATAAGAATAATCCATAACTAATGCTAATAGAAGGAAAAAAAATTATATAAAGATAAGAGCAGAAATTAACATTGGGACAAGGAAATAATACAAAGGATCAAGACATCAAAGGATTATGTTCTTTGAAAGGATGGGAAGGAGATCTGGAAATTGAAGGAGATAGAAAGGAGAGGAAGGTCAGGGAGATGGTGGCATGAGTGCCTGCCTGGCAAAAACAAGTTTGATCCCTAGTACAAAAATCCAATTTGTAATTAGGTCCTCAGATTTATTTAAAAAGATAATAATCTTTAGCTTTCTAGGTTCTTCACTAAAGCTGTTTGTAGATAAAGAATATAAAGTGACACCCCAGTTCTTTTAAATGTCTGGGTTTTTCCACTAGGAATGTAGTATGGGGCGTGTAGTTTGATTTTGTTCAAAAACTACCTACCCTTATGTCCTTAAGATTTTACCTACTTTCTCCAGATGATTTAGTGTTTCGGTTTTAATATTTAAATCTTTCATCCATTTTGACTGTAGTTTTGTGCATGGTGGTAGACGTGGGTCTATTTTTAGCCTTTGGCATGTGGAAAACCAGTTTTTCCAGCACCACTGATTAGAGAAGGTGTCTTTCTTCCAGTGAATATGTTTGGCCCCTTTGTGAAACATAAGGTGGCTGAGAATGTGTTTGTAGTTATGTCTGCATCTTCTAATCTGTCCCATTGATCCTCAGGCCTTTGTTTTGTTTTTGCCAGTACCATGCTGACTTTATCACAATAACTTAACAGTATAATTTCTAGTCAGGAATCTCACCATTACTTTATGTAAGTTCCATGTATATTTTTTTTTTCCACTAGAGTATCTTGGCACATGACAGGCATCCAGTGTTTGTCAAATAATGAATGTGTAATTAGTACCATGTTAAATGATACTCAATTGTGACAAAGTGCTTGCCTCTCTAAGAGCCTAATCCTTAATTTGAGTAGTTTCATAGTTTATGAAAAGTGAAACAGTAAGTCAGTTTTAATAAAAAGTATCTTGTGTTCCTTCTGTACAAAAGATACTTCACTCTGATATGACCAGTCAGAGTGAACAGGTGAGCCAGGGAAGCTCTGAGAGCTAAATGACTTGCTTTGAACACTCACTGATAAATAACTCATCTGGCTTCCTCTTTGTCAGTCCCTTGAAGGCCCATTCTTTCCTTCTGCTAGTAAGTTATTTTGTTTCTAGTTGGTAAATTTGTGTAGTAGCCAGAGTACTATGCTGACACATAGAATAAATTGCAATAATTTACAATTAGTATTTTGTAATAGAGAATATGATCTCTGTTATATTAAAACCTGTACTTAATTGTATTGCACAGTAGGGTTAAAAAAACATAGGCATAAATACAGTCATAGCCTAATGAAAATAGTCTAAATCTACCTTGTCTATGACCCCTGTAGTGCCAGATATTGAACCCAGGACCTGCACATACTAGGCAAGTGTTCTACCACTGAGCTACCCCAATCTATCTTATTTTTTAAGTAGAAAATTTACATAGAAACAAATTATTCTGACTGTATTTTTTTCAGAAGTCTTTTTATCTGAGTGTGGTCCTAGAGATTGAATTCAGGGCCTCATGAATGCAATGCAAGTACTTTATCACTCAGCTACACCTTTGTTACTTGGCAGTATTTTCTTGAAAGGATTTTGCAAAGTTAATAAACAGTAATTACAGTAGAGGGGGAAAATGCAGTGATAAACAAGCCAAGAGATGCATGTAAAGCTATTGAATTACATAACAAGCATACAAGCATAGAGAAGGTATGTTCTACTTTGGTAGTAAATATTTGTACTGTGAACATTCATGAGAAGCTGTAGGGTACAAACTGGAGCCTGATTCTTAAAAACTGCTAGATCTGAATTTTGAATCTTGTCATTAACACTTGTATATGTGACCCTATGAAAGTGGAAGTTTTGGGCCGGCGAGATAGCCCAGTGGTCTAAAGCACCTGCTTAGGCACTGTGGTTCGATCCCCAGTACCACATGCCTCAGTAGTCCCACCCCTAGGGTGGGCTGAGCTGGCCAAAAATAAATAATTCATTCTTTGATTTAAAAAAATGGAAGTTTTGTGATTTTTTTTTAATTTAATTTTTTTTTAATTTGGTTTTTTTGGAGACAGGATTTCACTTTGCAGTTGAATTCATTTTGTATCCCAAGCTGACATCAACTCACAGGTGATCTTACCTCAGCCTCTCAAGTGCTGGGGTTACAGGCACGTGACACCATGCCCAGCAGTTAAGTTTTCTGATTTTTATGTATGAATTACTACCATAATATTAACCCTACCTTGAGACCTACCCTGAGTTATTATCAAGATTAGGAATGATGTGTATAAAATACTTAGTGTCTTCAATCCCCAGTACCACCAAAAAAAAACCTCAGTGTAGCAGATACCTGGTTCCAGTTAAGTACATGTTAAATTAAAAAAAAAGTTCTTCTTTCTTTCTCTCTTTCTTTTTTAGCTGTCCAAAATAGACACAATTTTATTCCTTCAATTGTAAAGTTTTATTTTGTGTCATTCATATTATCATAGACCCTGAAGTAAGCTTTGTGTTACAAATATAACCCTAAAATAACTTTTTCTTCTAAAATCTCTGCCATATTTACTTTATATATAACATACAAAATAGAAATAATCCAAATATCCAATAGGTGTCTAACACATTGGAATGCAACATAGTTTTAAAAAAAAAAAAAAGATCTACATCAATAATGTGAATACATCTTTAAAGTTAGTAAAAAATCCAACTTGTAGAATACACATTAAGAGGACAGCAGTTGTGTAAACTTTTAAACATAAAAAGACCACACATTGTTTATGAATACATACATAAGCAGAAAAAGATGTAAAACCATGTACAAAAAGAATAAACATCAACTTCCAATTAGGGTTACCTTTGTGGAGAATTGAGAATTGGTAGAATAGAATGGATACAAGAGAGACTTTTAAATGTATCACTAATGTTCAATATTATAAAAATATTTGAAGTAATATAGCATAATGTTAACATTCTTAAATCTTTTGGTGTTACAGATATCCATTATATTATTTGCTATACCTTTCAATATTGATATATTTCATAATAAAAATGAAAACATTCACGTACTGGAAGAGTTGAATCTGCTGTTGTTTTTAGATTAGGCATCTTAAAACACAGTATAGGTTTTGCTCTCCTAAGATGAGACAATAAATGCAAACAAAAATATTACACAACTTTCAATGTATGTGTTTGTAAAGTATCCTCTGATTTAAAAAAATCAATAATTAAAGAACAGGACTTAAATGCTTCTTCAAAAGCTCACGAGTCAAATGATCTAATTGCACCTCAGGAACGTGCTTTCTTAAAACAGTTCTTAATTGGTTTCTTTAGGCTTTTCTGAGACTGTAAGCAGAATAACAATAGTTCTCCCTCATGGTGGTGAGAGGATTAAATGAGATGATACACGGATTAAAGCACCTGCTAAGGCAGACACAGGGAGTGGGGGTTCAATGCCCTGTGTGCCGTGCCAGCCCTGCCCCCAGAGTATGCTGAGAAGGCAAATGAGACTGGGCGTGGTGGCACTCACCTGTAATCCCAGTGCTTGGGAGGCTGAAAACGGGAGGATCACTATGAGTCCGATCTGTGTAGTGAGACCCTGTAGACCCTGTACTAAATACATTTTTTTTAAAAAAATGAGATGATACACATAAGTCAGTTTAACATGGTATGTATATTTGAAAATATATATTCATGTATATGCTTGAAAGTGTTAATAGAGCCATGCACTGTTTAATAGCATGTGTATGTTCTGAAAAAATGCATCTGAGGTGACTTTATCACTGTGCAAACCTCATATAACTGTTCTTAACCGGAACAGCTCCACCAGTTGATAGAATCTTACAGGACCGCTGTCATATATAAAATCATTAAGCAAAATGTTTTGTTAAGTGAAATATTTCAGTCACATAAGCTGAAATATCACATGATTTCTCTTATATGTGAGACCCAAAATATAAATGAAAAGCAAAATAAAAGAGAATGTTAAAGAGACAGATGTTTGCATATGGGAAGGAGACAAAGAAGTGGGAGGGGAGATAAAATTAAGATGTGTTATGTACACATACTAACTCCCCATGGTAGATGAAATCATTATATATGCCAAGCATGTACTAATACAAATTTAAAGAGGAACATCTTGTAGAAATTCGAAGTCATGCTCAGAAGCTACATTTTCCTTAATAGTTGTTAAATTACCAACCATTATTTCATTTTTGCAAATCATACTCATGTGGTTTGATGAATGAAATATAGCACTGGATCATATTTTCCACCTGTGAAAAGTATTTAGAAATTATAGTGACTATAATCTTCTAGGCACTTTTGTGAGAGTCATCCTCGTCAGCTTATCACTGTGGGTCTATGTAGCCCCTCTGAAGTCTGCACCAAGTGTCTTAAGAGCCACTGAGGAGCTCTTGTGCTCTGTGTCTCTTGTGTTCTCTGCAAATTCCTATTTCTTTGGGCTTACATTTTGTGTCAGTAAGAAAACAGTTGACTATAAATAACAAAAACTGAGTTTTTATAATTAGGCCTTTTGTTTTGGTTTTTTTGTTGTTGCTGTTGTTTTGCGGAACCGGGGATTGAACTCAGGCCCTTGTGCTTGCCAAGGAAGCACTTATTC
>NDGM011178255.1:0-19866 GCA_002564305.1 Octomys mimax | reverse complement strand
AAAAAAAAAAAAAAAAAAAAGACTTGGTCAGATGTCTCTAACCTTAGCCTCTGCACCCTCCATAGTTGCTTGAGCTGATACCTTCTGGTACAAGGCATTCACCTTAAATCACATAATTAGCATGGCTTTTCTAGTAGCATAGTGGCAACACTCTTAAGACTTGAGGGCATCCTATGTTCTTTAGAGGGGTCTTGGGTCCTGAATTCTGTGGCTCTCTGCCCTTTAGGGTGAGTTCTGCTAATATCCTGCATGGAAGTAGCTCTACCCTTGAGCACTTTGTTCAGCCTGCTTGTTCTTCCTGTGTTCGACTCTTGCTCCTACTTGGTGCGTTCTCATTTAGTTTGAGTTCATTGTATGAAAAAATCAAATGTTACCTTTAAAATCAGATTTAAAGACAATATAACTGGAATGCACCATATTTGTCATGCTTTTCTTTGTTTATACGACAAACAATGATAAGTGCTGTGCTGAAAATATATTAGGAGAAAAGCTGCATAATGTCCTTGAAAATATTGGTAGATTAAAGCATAGAAAATAACTTATTTTCCTTCTTCAATTACCCTTTGGGTATTAGTGGAAGAAAGATGGAAACATTTTCAGTTTGTATGGGAGTGGTTTAAAAGCACACATCTGCACATAAATTGAGCCTTTTATCTCAAATCCTTACCTATTACTGTGTTGGCTTTAGGATTTCTTTCTGATCCCTGCCTGTTGTCTGGGATCTGTCACCATGACTCTGCATCTTCCACTCCTGGGCATTGCAAGGCACTCAGACTCTATGGTATGTGTCAGGAATTTGCTTTAAGTGGGCTTAATTTTCATTTTTCTCATTTTTTTCAAGAAGAAACACCTTTATTTATCTTTAGCCTGAGAAGCTGTGTTCTCACTGGCGAGGTCTTTTCTTCTCTCCAAAGCACTTTTGTGTGTTTACCACTGTGCCACAGAAGCAGAGCCAGAATGAGATTGCGTTATGCTGAGTAATTACTACTTCTCAAATCTTGGAAAACACTGTAAATGGGTCTTCTAAACATGTATTGGGTTCTATCTTTCTTTCTTCTTTTTCTTTGTTTGTTTGTTTGTTTGTTTGTTTCTTTCAATATTGAGCAGTATCTATTACTAACTGAATTTTATTTGCGTTTAAGAATAACTGATTTGGCAGTTCCAAATGGGATAAGTTATTCTGTCTTCCTAACGATTTCCTCTTTCTTTCTTTTCCTTCTTTATTTTTTCTCTTTTAATTTTTTTTCTGCATTATTACAAACGTTATCAGAGTTCCAAGATTCCAGTTTGTTTAAAAGAATAAGGTGCCATGGGTTGTCCCATGTTTAGACTAAGGCAAGCTGTGACAGCCAACATCCCCAATCTTAGCAACTCATCCTGTGAAGGCTGTCTTCTGTCTTGTGCTACATGGCAGGGGTTCTGTGTTGTTACCACTCACCCCGGGACCCAGACTGATGGAGCAGAGGGCATCTGGGAGTGGTTATGGTAGAGGGCAGGCCCAGCTGTGGGAATCTCTCTAGCCATGAGCCAGCTACCAGCAGGCCCCAATCTGGTGCTCACCTGAAGCTGCCCCACAGCCTTCTCAACTACAAGGAGGGGCCAAGTTCTGACTCACCTTGACCCCACTGATCTGGCGACTGCAGCTGCCGCTGGCTTCATGAGCTCTTCAGCCACAAGTGCTCAGCTCACAGCGCCTCTCACTAGATTTTAGATGGAGAGGTTGTCACTTAGCTACAGACTGTGAGCGAGTCTTACTTACCTTTAATTCCTGATTCATTGAAGGCAGGGATTTCTATGCTCTTATTTATTTCAAACTTGAATTTAAAAATCTTTTTAAAAATTTCCTTGATGAATGAAATGGGAAAAGTAGATTACTAAGCGTAATTCAGAAATGACAAGGATTTGTCAAGGAAGATGATATTCCTACTTCAAACACAGCTCCTAAGGTTTTCCTTGATACTCATCAGTAGGATAGCCCCACAACTAATTTCCCTAAACTGAGTACCCCAAATACCCTGTTTTTAAATACAAATCAAAAGCTGGTGCCTGATGTTTTGTGGACTCTGGTCCGCAGAAGCATTCCCAAGAGAGGGTTATCTAGTGGAAAACTTTCCCCAGATTGAATACAACCTTGTGTCTTTAACTCTTTATAAGTCTGCTAATGGGGATTAAGGAAAAGTGATTATCTATTCTTTTAAAAAAATCAATATTTAGGAGGAAGGGAATAAATGGGGGCTATACAGGTACAAGATGAACTTTTGCACCTTCATTTTTCTTCTTTGAATTTTATTTATGGTTTAGTCTGACATTATGCCTTACTTACAAATCATACTATTTAAATTTTAGTCCCTGGAAACCTTTCTTTCTTTCTTTCTTTTTCTTTTTTTTTTTATGGAACTGCGGATTTTCAATTAGACCCTTGTAGACCCTTGCCCTTGCCAGGCAAGCACTTATTCTACTGAGCTATCTTTCTGGACCCCTGCAAATTTTTTTCATACTGAATTTAGGTTGTTTTTCCTTTGAAGACATTTAGTTTTTCTTATTTGGTGAATTATTTAATCTCAAAAGAATTTTAAATCAATCTCATATAATACACCAGGGATATAGCTCAGTGTCATAAGTGCCTGCTTAGCAAGTTCAAGGTCCTGAGTTCGATCCCTGGTAACATATATACAAAAAATAAAATAAAATAAAAAATAAAAAAAATTAAGCTAAGAAATAATTTATAAGATATGATAAGATGAAATGTGTTTTATCAATGAATGCAGTAAATATATTTATTGTGGAATGACAAAATCAGACTAACATAAAGGGTTGAACTTTTAAGTGGTAATTCTAAACTTTAGGATTTCATTTGAACACTTCAAATTTGTTAAAAAAAAAAAAACAAAAAAAAAAAAAAAAAGGGAATGTTTCCCATCAAAAAGCAAACTTAGAAATCATCATCTTCAAATTGTTTGGGTTTTGGGAGAAATTCAAAAAACTACCTACAAAAGTGTTTTCTTTTCAATATTATTTCTGTTACTTTCTTCTAAACATCCTCTAGGCAGATTTCAAAGTTTATCAGACATCTCAAATTGACTGTTCTTATCACAGTCAAACCGAAAGAAGAAGAGGGTAACGAAAATAACCAATATTAATAGTCTTATGATTCTTACTTCCTTTAATATTATTATTCATATTACAAAGAATATATTATGGAGGGTTATGTGGTTAGTTATTAATTTTTCCCTACAGAATTGAGAAGTCTTTGTTACAGAAACTTGCACTTCCTGAGTAATGCAGTCAAGCTGCGCTGAGTAGTGGTAGAGGGTAGAAGTAAGGTCAGTACGCAAATCTGACAGTTACTTTCAAATCTCATTGTAGCTGAGTATTCCAAAGTTCTTTCCACTCAGACCTTTATTACAGTTTATCACATTAATCTGCATCAACAGTGAGATAGTTATGTCTCGTTATGACTGTATTTAGATTCCTCATCTGTATTTATGGTCAGTAACCTTTTCTTTACTGTGTTACATTCATGATTGTTTGACATGGATCAAGTAGTTCTCTTTCAGCTAGATTATATACCCCCAAGCGATAAATTAGCCCCTTTTTTTGAGACAGGGTCTGTGCTCAGGCTGACCTCAAAGTCCCTCTGATCTTCCTGCCTCTGCCTCCTGAGAGATGGAATCACAGATATATGCCACATTTGAAAAATCAAGTACTTTCCCTGGAGTCATTTAAGAACACAAATTTATGTGAGCTTTAGATCACTAAAATATATTTTCTATTCATTTATTTATCAAAGGACATTTTTATCGATGTGATTTTACTTGAAACACACTGACATGTAATACAGGTACCTATGCATAGTCCATCATTAGTAAATAGCTTCTGTTGTTGTGACAAAGTACCTGAGATAAAAAATCTTGAAAAGAGTGCAGGTTACTTTGGCTGCTGCAGAGGTTTCAACCCATGGTTGCTGGCCCTGTTGTTCTAGGGCCTGTGGTAAGCCTGAACACCAAAGCGGCCCAGGAGCCTGTTGGGAAACGGGAGGAGCTGAGCTCCCACTATTTCTCTAGGGCCACACTCCCCAAAATTTAACTTCATTTTACTCAGCTCTACCTCCCAAGTTTTCTACCACCCCTCAAAAGCTCCACAGGAATGTGACTGAGTCTTTGACACATGGGTTTTGGTGAGGTATCAGACGCTAACAATAAGTCAGTCAGTCTATCTATCTATCTATCTATCTATCTATCTATCTGTCTGTCTGTCATCTATTTATCTTGCAAGCTGCTTGTTCATTTACTTCTGTGTGAGGATTCCTATTTTTTTTTTTTTTTTTTTTTGTATTCTGGCTTTCCTTTACATCCATGAAACAAAGTGTACAACTTCTTTTATCATTTACTTGTTTCAATCTTAAAGCTCCTGAGGAAAGTGGGCAGGCCCACACTCTGTGCTTGTCCTGGTAGATGGACTTCCCTTGGTCCTCTTTGGACTTGCTATCCCTTAGACTCATGGTCACCATTCATGTGAAAAAGGTGAAGCCTAGAGAGAGAGAAATTAACCTAATCATAATTTCTGCTCCTCTGGCAGACTCCTTCATTTCTACCCTTGTAGAGAGGATCTCTAGAATCTAATCTGTTCTAGATGAAAATTTTGTTCATGTCTGTAGTGGGTTGCCAACTGTGGTCAACTTGTTACACCCAGCTGAACTGTACCAGTTGTGGTACTGTGTGTGGGAGGCCCACCTGAGGATTGTTGCCAGCAGCTTAGGGGATAGAACAGGAGAAGAAACTGTAGGGAACCTGTTAGAGAAGATGTTCGGAAGCTGTTGGAAGCTGCTGGTTCTCTTGGGCTAATCTCCTGGAGCACTTTGCCATTCTGGATTTCCTGGTGAAGTTGGTTGTTCATGTTGGAGACCTCACTGTCACTGAGAATGGCTATGGTTCACTTTGGTGGAGCTCTGGTCCTCACCTTGAACGTTACTTCTTGGCTCCAGAGAGGAAGATGGTGCACTGCTGAGTCTCATAGAAAAGCTTGTTGCATTGGTTTTTCTGATGGGAACTCACCTTTCCTCATCATCAGAGGAACTCAGGATCTCACTGTAACTGAGCATGGCTTTGGTATGTCACAGGCAGCTCCAGTTCTTACCTTGAAGATTGCTTCCTGCCTCCAATTCAGAATCTATAGCCTGCTAGCACAGATACTTCACACTGGCCTCGATTTTCTAGCTTCCAGTATCGACCTTTGGATCTTTCCAAGGCAGATCAGCGAAGCAGGCCTGCATGAGACATTGCTGTGTACGCTAGGCCTCCAGTTGGACTCGTGGGAGGCATTGTCTCGGGCTCTAGGTCTTCAGCTGGACTCATGCAGGACATCAGGAATCCAGCCCTCAGTTGGATTCTTTGGTCTTCAGTATGTGGACAGATTTCCCACACTCTTTGTATATGATTCTCTGTGTGATTCATCACAAAACAATCGTATAAAATGTTTCCTGTATCATATTGTTCACCTTGTAAATCCCCCAAACTATGACTATGTCCTTTAACAAAAATAATGTCTGAAGTAATCCAGCAACATGCAGTACATTAAAAAAGCAGAAAAGAATAGAATTAAGTAAAAGTAATAGTACTTTCATGTATAACAGCTTGCTAATGCCTATAGAAATCTTTTACAGAGATTTTTTTTCTTTTTTCCAAAGTCAAAACAATACGATGATGTGTATGCTTACATTTTTATCAAATTTATTCAATGCGTATATGTCTCTGGATTAAAAGACAAGATTTAGCTGAATAACACTAGCTTTATTTTTCTGTTCTCAATAAATTTTATTTTATTTTATTTAATTAATTAATTAATTATTTTTTTGGCAGAACAAGGGGTTGAACTCAGGCCCTTCCGCTTTCCAGAGAAGCACTTATTTCACTGAGCCATCTCCCCATCCCCAGTGTCTAAAGACTTTTTTTTTTTTCTCAGAATTGTGGATTGAACTCAGATCCTTGAGCTTGCCAGGGAAGTGCTTATTCTACTGAGCCATCTTCCCAGCCTAACATACATTATTTATATTATAAAATTTGTTGCCTTTTTTGCTGGAAATAATGTGTTTCTTTTCTCTGCATAATTTTAGCAAGTATTTCAAACTCTTTTACAAAAAAGAGAAGGTAAACATCATTGGCTTAGCCATAGCATTTTGTGAGCACTATTTTTTAAATTTTTTATTTATTTATTTATTTATTCTTTAATTTATTTAGTACAGGGTCTACAGGGTCTCACTACTGCAGAGTGGACTCTTAGTGATCCTCCTGTTTTTCAGCCTCTCAAGAGCTGGGATTACCAGGTGTGTGCCACCATGCCCAGTCTCAATCACAGTCTCAGAGTGCCCCCGGTGGGGGGGCAGCATGGCACTTCAGGGACTGAACCCCGACAGCTGCACTCCACCTAAGCAGGCACTTTTAGTCTGCTGAGCTCGCTATCTGGTGGGCCTCCACACTAATCTATTATCTGTATTTTCTGCCCCTTAGATGTTGAAGGTTCCCCCCAACCCCCTGGACCGGGGATTGAACTCAGGACCTTGTGCCCGCCAGGCAGATGCTTATGCTACTGAGCCATCTCCCTGGCCCTTGTGAGCACTATTTTGATGTTTTACATTGTCAAGATTATTAACATTCGTTTTATAGAAAAGATGTTTTCAATTATACATTTAAGTGAGAATTCTATGTACTTTTCTATGTATTGGAAAAGTGAAGGATTCGATATTAGCATTAAATATGATAGGCTAGGGGAGATGGCTCAGTAGAATAAGTGCTTCCCTGGCAAGTGCAAGGGCTTGAGTTCAATCCCTGGTTCCGCCAAAAAATATGATAGGCTAATTTAAATCTGCTTCTTCTACTTAAAGAGTCCACTTCTCTGATTGACATGCTAATAAGCAGTGACAAAACAGGTTAGACAGAAGAAAAACACAAGGCTGAGAGAATATAAGGACTAAATAATAAATTCACAGGCCAAACAAAATAAAAACAGGATGAATTTTTCATATGAAAGATCAACACAGTCCTACAATCATCAAATCACAAGAAATACTTGCGCGTCAACTCTAAGCATCAATGGAGCATCCCATTGCCTAAGGCGAGTACGCAAGATCAGTACAGCTTGTTTGTTTAATGAAATAAAGAGCCCTGCTAATTAGCATGAACCTACATGTTACGCACATGATTCCACATGACGTGCACAGCTGAGCAGCTTTAGCATTGCTGCACTACTAAGGACCAGTTGCTTTTCTTATTTTTTTGAGCTATGCCTTCCACCTGTGTATAGAGACTTAGACATCAGTTCTGCTCCCTGAAGTTCTCTACACTTTAGTGCTGGGAACAACTGGAGACAAGTAAAAGTAAAGTAGATCTTCCATTTCTGCAGTTTTTCTGAAAGCTTTATTTTACTCAAATTCTGTAATCTTTATTCAATTCTATTTTCATCCAGATTTATGCTTCTCCAAAATACAAAAGCTGACAAATGAGAGAACAACATTAAGTTGTGCTCCAGTTTCATCATCTCATGGACCGGGCTAGAAGAAAAGCAAAAACTAAGTATCATTAACATTTTCTTGATAGGTTCATTTGAAAAGAGCAATTTTATCTTAGTATCTGCATTCACTACCTGTTAAATCTCTTTGCCCATCAAGCTTTTCTGAAAATGAACTTAAAGATGCTTGACAGAATCACCTGAAGTTGTTATTTAATGAACTGCATAATTAATTTATCAATTTATAATAATGGGTCTTACAACAAGCAAAATGCTGTGCTGAATGTGTGAAAAATAACAAGACAAAAGGCTAGCAATACTGGTTGAGCAAGAAATTGCAGTTTGTGGTCGGGCAGGTATGTAAGTATGCAGAGGTATTTAAATTATTGGAATTTAGGACTTACCACAAGCACTATAAGACCTCCAAAGCACATGAGAATATTAAGAAAATGGCCTCATATTATTTTAGGGAGTTAGCTGATGCAAGACAATACCATGGAATATGTTAGCATTAGTCTATAACCAAACAAAACAAATCAAAAACAGTTTCGAAGTTCCTAAATAACATTTTTAATTAAATCAAATCTTAATTTAATCTTCAATATTTATGAGAAAAATCAAAAAGTCTTCTTATAAAAGATTTGGAAAAATATTAGAAAAAATCACCTCTGTTAAATAAAATCAATTTTGCTATGGTATTTCTTACAATGCCAACTTTTTATTTTAGTATTTCTGAAAACTATGTACAAGTATTTCTAGCTGTTTAGAGTAAGAGCGCAACAAAGGAGAGTGCTTTTGCTTCCTTTTTCAAATCCCTTCCTCTCCAGAAACCCTAGAGAACAAGGTCAGATCTCACACCTATCGTCTTTTCTCCCTGGGTCTTAGCACTATCAGTAAACCTTCCTCGGTTGTTCTGAGTTTTGATTCACAGAGTTCTTCCTTTCCTTCCTATATGGTTAAAGTTTCTTCCTGAGAAATGATAGTGATATGCTTCAGATATATTAGAAACTTAAAAAGTGTTTATACTGATTAGAGATGAAAATTGTGAAGGAAAATCAATATATTTTCTTGGAGATTATCATGAGAAATCAGTGCAATGATTTGTCAAACATAAATTCAGTAAATCTGCCTTGGGATGAAGTTTGCCCTCTTAGTTAGCTTATTTTGAAGAAAAGGATTTACCTCTCTAAAATTCTGACAGTGGGTAAGCAATGCTCCAGTTTCAAGTTAAAAAAAATTATTTTATCATATAAAAGCTAATATTACAATCAGGAGAATGTTTGCTTTCATATTTGTATGCAGTTTTTGCATTTCTACCACGTAACAAATTCAGACATCAGTATGGAAGGTATCCTAGTGAGGCTCAGCCAGGAGATGGTGACCCACTCAGTAGATATGTACTGGTTTTGGGTCAGCACAGCAGAGAGTAGGGCCACACTCAGATGTCCAGTTGTCTTCAGAAACAGAGCCTATCATACTGTGCATTTCACAAAATCTATTATATAGTTTGAAATATCACATGACACTTTTGTTACTTATTTCATAAGAAAACACTTGAGAAAGCAATACACATTGCTCTATCAACACACATATAATTTATAAAAGTAAAAGGATAAACAGTTTTTCTTTCAGTTACACACGCTTTTGAATTAGTTTCTGGGTAAGAAAGGAAATCTGGGAGTATACAGAACTGATGCAATCCTAATCAAAATAGCACTAACATACCTTACAGATCTGGAGAAAACATTCCTAAAATTCATGTGAAACCAGAAATGACCTAGAATAGCAAAGGCAATGTTGACGACAAAGGCAAGTCAGGAGGCATCACAAACCCTGACTTGAAATTACACTACAAAGTTCCTGTGATGAAATCAGCATGGCACTAGCAAAAAGCAGACCTGAGTTCTCTAGTAAAACTAATTAGAAGATACAGACACAACTACAAACACACTCAGCCATCTTTTTTAAAATGTATTTAGTACAGGGTCTACAAGGTCTCACTACACAGATCAGACTTGGAGATTATCATGAGAAATCAGACTTGTACACAGGTCAGATTTATAATGATTCTCCTGTTTCCAGCCTTCCAAGTGCTGGGATTACAGGCATGCTCCACCACACCCAGTCCCAATCGCAGTCTCAGTGCTTCCTAGGGGTGGGGCCAGCATGGCATGCCAGGGATTGAACCCAGTCCCTGTGTCTGCCTAAGCAGGTGCTTTAATCCACTAAACTATCTGGCTGGCTCTAGCTATCTGGCTGGCCCTTAGCCATCTTATCTTTGACAAAGGTATCAAACATTCAATGGGAGAAAGATAGCCTCTTTAAT
This sequence comes from Octomys mimax, assembly GCA_002564305.1. Classification (NCBI taxonomy): domain Eukaryota; kingdom Metazoa; phylum Chordata; class Mammalia; order Rodentia; family Octodontidae; genus Octomys; species Octomys mimax. The sequence continues at coordinate 10,037 of NDGM011178255.1, read as the reverse complement.
AAATGGTGCTGAAAAAACTGTTTCTACATGCCAAAGATTAAAGCTAGTCCCACGTCTGTCACCTTGCACTAAACTAAAGTTAAAATGGATCAAAGATTTAAATATTAAAACAGAAACATTAAATCTATTGGAAGAACATGTAGGTAGAAATCTTGAAGATGTAGAGGTAGGCAGAGAGTTCATGCACAAAACCCATACCACACAGGAAATACTTCAAATAATTAACAACTGGGATATCATCTTATTAAAGAGCTTTTGCATGGCAAAATAAATTACAAACAAAGTGAAAAGACAACCCACAGGGTGGGGAAAATTTTAACCAATTTTCCTCCGAGAAAAGGTTCCTCTCTAGAACATATAAAAAACTGAAAAACCTCAGACTCCACAAATTCAAGACAAATCAATCGTGGGCATTTAAGATGAATATGCACTTCTCAGGAGAAGCAATACAAATGTCAAATAAATATACAAAAAAGTATTCAACATCATTGGCCATTTGAGAGATGCAAATTAAATGAATAGTGCAATTCTATCTCATCCCCAAAGAATGACTATCATCAAGAAACTAGCCAATAACAAATGCTGCAGGAACTGATGGGGGAAAGGAACCCTTCTCCACTGTTGTTAGGAAGTGAGATTTCTACTATTACTGTGGAAATCAGTGTGGGGATTCCTCCAAAAAACTACGATTAGAGCCCCATACCACACAGATATTTCCTTTCCAACCATCTTCTCAGAAGAATTAAAAACACTCTACTACAATGACGTATGTGCACACAGTTTTATAGCAGCACAATTCATCATAGTTAAACCTTAGAAATAACCCAAATGCCCATTAACTCAAGAATGGATAAAAAGGTGTGGTCTTTTTATACAATAGACTACTGCTCAGCCATAAAGAAGGATAAACTAGAGATTTTTATAGGTAAATGGATACAACTTGATATCATACTCATAAGTGAAAGAAATCAGACTCATATGTATAGATATCATATTGTCTTCTTGGTATGAGAAACTAAAAGAGTAAATATGTTCTAAACTGTATAATAGAGGGCCAGTGAGATAGCTCAGCAGTGTAAGTAGCTGTTTAGACAAGCGCAGGGACCACGGTTTGATCCTTGGAACAACATGCCAGGCTGGCCCGGCCCCCTGGAAGCACGGAAACAGCCACTAAGTCCAGGCATGGTGCTGTGTGCCTGTAATCCCAGCGCTGAGGAGGCTACAAGAGGAGGATCACTATGAGTCCAAGCTGTGTTGTGAGACCTGTACCAAATACATAAAAAATAAAATACACAATAGATATTGTTAAATGGGAAGAAACATTTCAAAAGGAAGACAGAATTAGGATGGAAGAAAGGGAAAGGACAATACGGAAAAGGAATGAACACAAGTCCGTTGTACTATTATTGTTTTTTAGTTCATTAAAAAGGAAAGTTTCTGCTAATATGGACCACAGAAAATTTCACGTGCATATCTTGTTTCCTGAGCAACTATTTTAAAGATTGCACCATGTAATGCATTAACTATTGCTATTCTATTATTTCATTATGAAATTTTGTTTTGTCTTTGTCCCATAAAATAAAATTTAAAAAATAAAAAGGGGGCATTTCTGGGTAGCTCATTTGTTTAAAGTGCTGCTTGGGTAAATGCAGGCGGGCGCATAGGACGGTGGTTCAAGTCCCAGCTCCAGAAGCTGTACCAGACCTGCCCTTAAGGCAGACTGAATTAGCCAAAATAAATAAATAAAAATAAATAAAAATAAAAAATAAAAAAGGAAAGCCTTACAATCACGTAGCAAAGAAAACCAAATGAAAATTTAGAAAATGCTTAACTACTTCTTGATTTTCTACTACCTTCTGTACCAGTTGCATTCATTTCTTAGAAAAAAATGTATAAAAGGAAGTTTCATCACACACTGTCTATCTTTTTAAAGAAAGAGTAATGGGAGAAAGGCATCTTTCCTTGTAATTTCATTGATTTTGATGGTTTGAAATGGCTGTCATTAAGTATTTGAGCCAATTTGGTAAAAACAATTGAGGCATTTCTTACCAAAAACAGAAGATATTATATACTCAGATTTCATTAAGTACTGAGACATAGCTTAAAATAATGAAGATCAATTGTTTCTTTCCTAACCAGTAGTGTTTATCTGTACCAATGTATCATATTTCAAATATTGGAAGCCTCTGAAGTGATTTTTCTTTTATTTTCTGGTTTTTAAAAAAATGTATTTGATACAGGGTCTCCCTGTGCAGCTTTGACTCATAGTGATCCTCCTATTTTCAGCCTCCCCAGTGCTGGGATTATAAGTGTATGCCCCACACCCGGTCTCAGTGGCTGGCTCAGTGTGCCGTGGGGTGGGGCCAGTGTAGCATACAGTATAGAGGCTCAAACCCTGGCCCCTGCACTTGCCTAGGCTTGTGCTTAGTCTACTGAGCTCTCTCACAGAGCCTCCCTGAAGCTATTGATTTCCCTTGTATACAAATTTTGAAATATTCCTTATTAAGCATCAAACAGCATGGGATTTTAGATGAATAAACAAATAGATTACTTCAAATCTCTTTAGTATCTTTATCCCATAGTCTCATAAGCCCTAATATTTACTTTAAAATAAACCTAGACTTATTATATTTTAAATATCAGAAGAGCATTCTAAAGTAATTAGAAAGCATCTTTTTATGGTATAGTATGCCTATTGCATAGTATTGGAGAAGTAGTATCGTATTTTGGTCAAAGATTGTTCTCTGTTTTGTCACTTTGCAAATAAAAGAAAAGTTTTAAAATCATGTTTTAAAAGAATGTTTATTAAATGTTGAAATGTGTGCCTCAAAAATAGCTGGCATATGGTCTGTGGAAATAGTTCAATATGCTCTTTCACGGCAGTGATTATTTGTTGAGTGCAGTGTGACTATGAGATGCAGAGAGTCGTAACCGACCTGAGTGCAGCCAGTCTGGGTTTTTACCTGAATAAACAAACTAAGTTCACTAATTTAATTAGAGTATTATACATTTTATTAATTTCAATCAAGGCACATAAACCGGTTGCTCATAAGGTGAACTTTTTTTTGTCTATTGAACCCAGAGTTGGCCAGGTTTTAAAACTTGACATTTTATTACTTCATCAAATACAATTACCACAGTAACCTTGAGCATTTGTGTTTTCATTGTTTCACAGTTTTGAGTTAATATGTATTGCATCACTTTTATTTCACTAAGAAATATAGACATGAAAATTATTTAATTTTTAAATTTTTGTCGGCACATAATGTTTGTCATATGTAATTAATGACATTCATTAAGAGACACTGCTACATGTACATAAATGTCTCATTCCTTTTATTTCCTCTCCCTCCCTTCCCCTTTCTCCTCCACCTCTTTGCTCCCCTCCTGTTACCTATTATCTATTACTTTGTTTTTTAAATTATTTATACTTTGAGTTTCTCATATAAGAAAAACTTAAGCTTTAAGTGTGTATAATAAAACCACTTATCATGGAAACTGGAGGAGTGTGCAATGCTCAGAATTACATACTTCCCATACCTTAATAGTTATCTAGTAAAAGGTTACACCACAACTCATAGTGTATTTGCTAGTAATTGCAGAAAATCATTTTTGTTTATGTTGATTTCTAAAAAAATGTTTATGGATTTACCATATGATTACAAAATATATGTGAGATCATATTTAAGGCTTTACCTGGAATAAAACCAGACATACAACATAACAGATTGAAAAAGCATGAAAAAACTATACTCTCTATGAAAAATGATAGTAATGAATTTTATACTCCCCAAAATATATATCAACTCTATGAGCTATAAATCTTTTCAGCAAACAAAGGGAAGGGCCCTTGAGTTATGTCAGCCTTTCTTTTCATCCTTTTCCTTAAACCTAGTATACCCTCCCCATCAGCTCTGCGTAAGGATTCTCTGAACCAGAGCTCCTCAGTTGGTACTTAGCTGTGTATTAGACAGGGCATGTGCAACACCCAGGCATTGCAAGTGTTCTGCAAATGCCCAGCAGTGTTACTGTCTACTGTTTTAATGTTCTTACATTTGCAAGTCTACTACTAGTGTTCTATTTATAGCAACAATTACTAATAACATGAAGAAGAAACAGAAAAAGCCCTAAAGTAACGGGAAAAATCTTTTAAATCTTAGTTATATTCTGAACTTTTTTTTTGAGCAAACTACCAGCTAAAATTCTATCCAAATGTCCTCTTATTGACAGAAAAACTGATTAATCAATTAGTAAATAATCAATATCTGTCAACCTGATATCTTTCACTATTACTAACTTCCTTCTAAAATTATCTCAAGCTTAAATTTAAGCCCAACCTATTTTTACATCGAATGCTAATCCTTACTGATTCGATTGCCTTATCTAATTCATTTTAAAAGTTTATTTTTACTATATTATTCAAAACTTTTATTGCCATATAGAAAATACTTTTAGCTTCCATAGTGATGTGATAATAATTAGATTCTTGAGTGTTTACATTTACATTAGTCAAAAGAAATGCTGTAGCGGAATATTTAAGAATGTTGCTAAATAGCGCTGCTATTTAAAGCATCCCTATGTGTGAAAGATATTACTACTTAATTAGCATCCCCAAACTGTTTCAATTGTATGTGCACACATATTATTTTAGGTGTAGTATCCTATATTATTTTGGTTTCCACCTAGAGTAATACTCTTCATAATGACATGATACAGTTGCATGCATTTTGATAAGGCACCATCAAACGGATGTAGTATTGGATTAATGTGTCTGCATATAAGAAATGTACTAATTCCGTCGTGTTAACCTCGCCAAAAATGATGGAAAAAGGTAGCTACCTACAGTGGCTTTGGAAGGCTTCCTGGCGAAGCCTGGTATGGATGATCAGCCTGCTACAAAAATACTGAAGCAGAGTATTTCATTTTCAGTGACCACAGCTGAGGGTGGTATTTTGGAGTTCTTCGATCGTTTGCACAGTTTTGTAGAATGCATCTGACTCGTAGCCTCTCTTCACCGCATTCTCGCACACCTAAGAACTATTGTACCTCGCCTAGCGCTGCAGCGCCACTCTCCCTCTGGCCCTGTCTCTCCCTCTCCGTGTCAGGGGTGGGCAGCACCTGGAGCGCACCTTCAGGGCTTGGGCCTTACAGCTGTGCTCTAAGAGAAGAGGATGGCAGCGAGAGAGAATTGAGAAAGGCCTGGCTCTTCCTTCCGAAAAGACAGGTCTTTTAAGGGTGGAAAAAGAACTCTACTGAAATCTTCAAAGGAAGGAAGCCTAGGTGTGCAGTGTGGAGCCATAAGAAATTCATACACTCTGTTCTGGTGGACTGCATTGGCTGGCTGGGGGTTTATTTCGTGTTCAGCCTATCAGAAAAATCGCACCACACAAGCCAAAATATTTTTAAAACGGTGCATTTAAAACTCAAGTTATAAAGCCACCGCACACTTAATACTGTATTTCCTTGGCTTGTTTGAGGCAGATATGGACTACAGCCTTGTGGTCTACGCAAACCTCCTTTGGAGGCTGAACACTCTGCTGCGTTTATCAGCTCGGCAGTTATTCTTTAGAGAAGTAAGGATCCGAGCAACAAAGAACACCGTTTCACTTCGTTACAGGCCAAGGTGCTGAAGGACACGGGAAGGAGTGGCAGTAATTATTTTTCCTGTGTTTTTGCAGATGCCAGCACTGCCTTGGGGACCAAAGAGGAGCAGCAGCCTGCCTAAGCTTCTTCCTTAGGCCTCGCCCACGTTTCTGCACAAGTCCCCGGGCCGCAGCCTGCGGCAGGAAGGCTCCAGCGCCCGTAGGTGGCGCCCCACGTCCGTGCTTGCGCTCCTCGCCGGCGCAGAGGGTGCCGCTCACTCTGAAACCCGGTGACTCTCCCCAGGTCGTTAGAGCTCAGAGCTGGCGTTTTAATAAATAAGCTTGGTGCCAAAGCGCTCCGAGCACCCCGAGGTTCAGAGGAGCAGACTCGTAAACCCAGGCGGGGTGCGCCTTTTCATTCTTGCAAAACCTGACAATTGTAAAACTGGAGATTCTGGAGCCTCAGCCTTTAAACCATTAAATCCCCAAGCTTTCTCGTTTCATACGTTTGTTTCTTTTTCTTTAACTTTTCTCTTCCTTTAATTATGAAAGTTGTCACGCTATTCAAGAGTAAGACTTGGAAAGAATTTGGAAAAGAAAAGAAAGAATCAAAAAGAAGAGACGCGGCTGGTGCTTTTGAGGGTGCCTAATTTTCAAAAGGATTTCGCACTGGGTGTTTGGGTGAGAACCGGACCTGGGGGGTGCTGGGTGTTGCGGGGATGCGGGGGAGGGAGTTCCGAGCCTGGGGAGAGAGATTTACGGAGTCCCTAGCGCCATGACGGCGACGGTCTGTGCTCTCCAGAGCCTGCAGGAGAGGCTGGGACCGAGGGGCCGGGACGGAGAGCGGAGCGGTGGGCGCGTCGGGTGCAGCGGCCGAAGCGCCCTGCAGCAGCGGGTTGCGCGCGGTGCAGCTCAGGACTCCGAGCGCTCTCAGGGTCCCTCGTGCAGCGCCCGGGTCAGCGGCGCCCGCCGGTCGCGCTGCGGGGAACAGAGCAGGGCTCCGCGCTGTGCGGGGCGCGAGGTGCTTCGGACGCGGAGCGGGCGTGGTGCTCACCGGAGCGGGCGCAGGCCGTCGCGGGAAAGCGGCAGGGCGGGGCGGCGCGGTTATTGGCCAAGCGGCGGGAGAAGGGTCGCGCTCCGAGTCCTCCTCCCGGCAGCTCCTGCTCGCCTCGTTTGCTCTAAGCAGAACAACTTCGCGGGTGGCGGTGCTGGCCGGTCATGGATGTTCCAGGTAATCAAACCCTGAGCCTGCCTTCCAGGATCCTTGCATATTCTTTAATGAGGATAGGCGCGGATGTGATGTCGGGGAGGAGTGTGGGAGGAAGAATCTCCTAATCCCTTTGTGCCGGGACTGAGGACAGCGGACATATTGAGAAACAACTTCCCCTTTCTTGGAAAGAACAGTGGAAGAGTTGCTGCGAGGCTGTAGGCGGTGAGGGGTCAGGCTCCAGGCTTTCTGTTTCTCGGCTCTGTATCTGCATGACCCGGCTGGTGTAGTGCGAGAGAGAAAAGGACAGGGTAAAAGTGTCCACGGGCGCGTAAGTTAGCGACACCCACAAGGGCTGCCTCCCAAGCCCGGGAGAGGGGCGCGGGGTGCAGAAACAATAGCTCCAAGGCAAGCAGCACCTGGGACTTCGGGCCGCAGGTTCTGTCCTTGGCCAGGGAAACCTGAGGAGTTTCTCCGAGGGGGCTCGCTAGTGGCTACAGGGACCTGGGTGTGACCTGACAGCACTGCTAAGTGCATCCATCCCATCCTCCCCCACCCCTTAATTTCATTCATCCCAAGAAGGAGCTTTCTGAGGTTTGTTCTTTGGGTCGAAATAGATTATTTATTTATTTTGTTACTAAATGGACTGCTTTTTAAAACACCTCCCGACGGAAAATAGAGGGTGAAAAAGAGGGGGGAAAAAGATTTTTTTTTTTCTTTTTGTCTTGGTGTGGCTTTCAGGACAACGGCTCTGAGATGAGGCCACTTTCTTTTTTCCTTTGCCTGTGTCTTAAACCTTTAGCAAAGTGGGAAGGAGGCGACGTCGAAGCTGTCTCTTGGACAGGACCTAGTGTTCTGTGCTCTTAACAGAACGGCGGGACCTTTTCGTCCTGCGCTTCTGAGCGCGCTGCGCTGGAGCCTTCCGGGTGCAGCCCCTCCGCGCGCCCAGTCTTTTCTCCAGACCTGTGGTGCTAAACTGGGGGTCGAGGTGGCTGTGGACCTACGAGATGGTAGTCAGAAAGGGGGCCCAGCCTCCCAAGCAATTGCTTCGCGCTGGGCCTTTTCTCCACCTTTACCCCTGTCTAAGGATTTGGGTTCTGTGCCCTGACAGGTCCGCTGGCGTCTTCCTCCTGAGAAGCTTCCTGGCCTTGACCGTCAGAGAGGGGTACCAAGCCCGGAGGAAGCTACTGCCGCCCCACGCGTTCCTGCGCGCCCTGTGGCGCTCGTCGCGCCCCGTCTGCGCCCGCCCCCAGCTCAGCCGCCCCCCAGCCCAGATGCCCACGCCGGGCAGGGGCGCCAGCTGGCGGCAGCTGACCATGCCCCGGCGCCGGGGGGCGCTGCGGGAGCCAGCTGACTGTGGCTCCTGCCTGGGGGCGGCGCTGGCCTTGCTGCTGCTACTGCTGCCCGCCTGCTATCCCGTGCGGGCGCAGAATGACACGGAGCCCATCGTGCTGGAGGGCAAGTGCCTGGTGGTGTGTGATTCAAGCCCCTCGGCGGACGGCGCGGTCACTTCCTCCCTGGGCATCTCTGTGCGCTCTGGCAGCGCCAAGGTGGCCTTCTCTGCCACACGCAGCACCAACCACGAGCCCTCGGAGATGAGCAACCGCACCATGACGATCTACTTCGACCAGGTCAGCGGGTCAGCGGGTCAGCTGCCCACCAGTATGGGGAGTCGGGGCGGGGCCAGCGTTCAGGTTTGGTCCCAAGAAAAGTTCCAGCCTTTTTCTTCCACTGCCTTGTGCTTTTGGGCATCTTTTTTTCTAATCTGCTGCCCTTCCATGCCCCCGCCCCCGTTTTTAATCTTTCATCTGTCAGCTCATTTGGATTATTGAGAGTCCAACACTCCAAATACCCTGCAAAGCTGAGGTTTAAAACATATCGCAGCAGGTTTTCTTTCCCCCAGTGGGACAGTAAGGGGGGCGTGTTTGTGGTTGAAGGCCTACAGCCCCTCCGGGGCCAAAGTTAGGACCTAGCATGTGCACAGCCCTGCTGAACAGGAGCCCTCCAAAGGGCCCCATCACCAGGCGGACAGTGTGGAATTACTGCTCATTTCGAAGGCCATACTGGGGATAAGTATTTATTTTAGAGAAAAATAAGTGTGGGGAAAAAGCAGAGACATTTATAATCACAGAATCAGGTGGTTATATAAAAACAATGAAGAGTAAATGAACTATAATGTGCACATGTAGCCTATGCGACTTTTTAGTGTAGCTGTATAATTGAAGAGCAGTCACTTTGAGCTACTTAACTTCTGTCACTTGTTTCAAAGCAGCCCTGGGCAAGCCTTTGCAATTCTTTACTCAGCATTGTGTGCACTCTGGGTTTGAAGGTCTTGACCTTCCGTGCTCACCCCTCCCAATTTTGGTTTCTATTATATTTTAGAGGGAATTTGAAAACAAGATTTCAGACCTTAGACAATCAGCTAATTCTTTTGCCAAAGTGCTTCTTACAAAATGGAGTCCTGGGCAGTCACAAATGGCTTTCTGGTGTTAGCGAACAAGCTTCCCTGGCTTTGCCTTCTGTGCTGACCAGCACTTGATCCTTCAGCACAGCGCAGCACAGCACAGCACAGCACAGGACAGCACAGCACAGCACAGCACAGGACAGCACAGCACAGCACAGCACAGCACAGCACAACAGACACAGCCCTGCCCTGTCCTAGGCCAGTGTCTTCATTTTGAAAAGTCCTGGAGAATCTGTTTGATGGGTTTTGTTGTGAGTGAGTGGGGGCGGGGGTGGGGCTTTTACTTCAGCATGCTGTTATTTACAAGACATAATAGTGCTATTCTAATTATTTTCTGATGAAGAAAATGAAACAGGCAGTTGGAATTTATATGCTTTGTTAATAAGTTCTTCTTGATGGATCGTTATTATAATGCCATTATATTTTGCTTACCAATGTCTTACAGTTAGTGTTCACTGCACTACTACATCTGCATTTCAGCTGGGTGAAAATTCTGATGAAGTACAGGATGCACAGAAATAAGATTCTAATTTTGTAGATTAGCAAATTGTGATAGGGTAGATGAAACCCTGTTTGCTTGACTCCCAGTTAAGGTGTGTCTGAGACCCACTTTTCAGGGTCTGACGTGATGTTCTCCCATCTGCATTAAGGCCCTGATTTTACCAGCTTCTAGAATTTAAAATTGAGGTGAAGGAGTAGAAGTTAAAGGAAAAGGCAGCAGAGCATAAGTGGAGAATCCTTTATTCTTTTCTGAAGCATTGTGAGGGAGACATAGCATAGCATT
>NDGM011178254.1:0-10168 GCA_002564305.1 Octomys mimax | reverse complement strand
GCCACAGAAGTGCTTAGTCTACTAAGCCATCTCCCCTGCACCATCACTACTGTTTTAATCCAGATTATAAACATAAACCTCCTTTTTAAAATGACCAGAAAGTTTAAACATCTTTTCTAAATTCATTGTGTTTCTCCCGTTTTTTAGTAAGTCTAACTTTAGTGATGAGATATTCCAGACATAAGCTTGATTTTAATTTCCTTGCTTGTTTTTGGATACTATTAGAAAATAATTTCATTAAGACCTTCGTATAATAATAGATAAGGTACCCATATTCCAGGTTTTAGCAAACTGTTTTACCCTTCTATAAATGTTACCTTTTCATTGATGAAACTGACCATTTCAATATAAGTTGAAGCCACAGTTAAGGTCCCTAAACTCAACAAATATAATCAAATCCTGTGCAATGAATAGCAAGATTTGGGAATGGAAATACGAAGACAACAACTCATACGTCAGTTGCATTTATGTGACTAACACATAATAAAATGTACATCTTCTAATAACTACTAAGCAAGCACTATTCGTTCTTTCTCCAAGTTGTTCCCTTTCTTTTCTTTCTCCTCCATCTTCTCTCAACTTTATCTTTGGAGGAGCTAAGGTCAGCTATTGATTACTCAATTTGGACTCAGTTGTAATGCAAGTGTGTTTTCTAAATGATGACTGAAGATGTTCCCATGAACTGTTTCTGTAAGGGTCAGTTTTAAGGGCCATGTTAAAATCTTTTGCTTTGGCTTGGTAATTTTCTATGAATGTGTCTCTGTTTAAGATTACTCTTCAAGTTTGCTGTTCAGTTAAATATCTTGATAAGTTTGAGTGCCAATCATTCATGTTTTCCAACTTCAGTGAGTCTAAATATGCAGATCACACACACACACACACACACACACACACACACACACACAGAGCTGAAACAAACAAATCAATTTCATAAATAAGTAATATGGTGACCAATAAACCTTAAGATGCAAAGATTCCTGAGGTAACCTGTATCTTTATTTACTAATTCTGACAGCAACTTGAAAACAGTGAGCTTTTTAAACTTGTCTGATTTGCCTATGCAACGCTGACTTGAAAAAAATAGGTAAGAGAGAACAAAGATCTAGACTGGCAGATCTCTCAGCAAACCTCCTCACACAAAGCCTAGGAGTCCTTAAACTCCTTGAGGCAGATGGTGAATCAATCAATAAGGAAATAAGGAGCTATTGCCTTTTATTTAATGAATAAAAGGGAGAGATAAAGGGGCAAGGTTGAAAGCCTAGCTGTTCCTCTCTCGTGACATGTTACAGTAACCCTGGGAGGCTTAGTGATTTTTATGTTCAGAATTCTGATATACAGAGTGTTCATCACTTTAAGTAAGTACAAGTTTCTGGAGGTAGAAGCCAAGTTTGTTTGTTCATTTGTTTGTTTGTTTTATGATCCTCAGAATGAGCTCAATGTGGGGCGAAGTTAGAAAACCTGTGAGCTACATTCTTTTATTCTATTCATTTCTGTCATGAGAGATAAAATAACTCTCTTTTAGGAAACTTAGAAGATACAAAAACTTCTTTCCCCAAACACTGAATAAATCATTTAGTCCCTTACTCTTACATGTATTTTCTTCAAAATGGAAATACTAATACCTTAGTTCAGAGTTCTTTTTTAAATTATCCTATAATTTTATAAAGAAATGTGTTATCCATAATAGGTATTCTATAGACATTTTCCTTCCTGTAAGAAGATATGATTTTAGTCAATGGTTAAATATAAAAACCAAGTACTTTTGTAGTGAATTCCTGCAACACTCTTTTGTTTCATCACCTATTCTGAATCAAGGATTGCCTTTCTTATAGCTGAGGCAGATCTGGGCTACACTTGGCGCAGTTTAAATTTAGTCTCCTCCATCTCCTAGTTCCTCAACATTTTGACCTGAATATCTGAACTAAATAATTGCCTCTTGGTGAGCATTTATTAGTAGGATTAGAAGAAACAACCTATTCAGCTCACCACTGTGCCTTCCTCCCAACAGGGAGTTTCTGTTTCAGCGGACCTCTCTCACAGTGTGGTCTTTCCCTGCCTTATAATGACTTGCTCTCAGCCTACTACAGAGTACTTCTTACGGGAAACTTGCTTGGTAATACCTTGGGACCCTGAAAAGGTTTCAGCTAAAAAGACCATTGGCCTCTGTCTTGTTCCCCACTTCCTTGCTGAGCACACATCTGTGTGGCTCCCCTTTTTCAGTCGGCCTCTTAAAATGCACTACCCTCTCCTCTCTGGAACCAGTGAGTAACACTCTGCTTGTGTGGTTTCATGTATTTTCTTGTGCTGGTTCTTTGTGTTTGACTGACAGATCTGAAGAACTTTGTTCCTGGTCAGGTTTTCCTAGGGAGTAACTGTCTTGGCAGGAATAAACTGGATTCAGGTTGAATATAGACACAAGAACATTTGCTAGTATCAACAAATTTCTTACAAGAGAGAGAACTGCTTTTGGGATCAACACTTAGCCAGCAGGCTGTCCATTATGATCAAAGATATATACTATGTAAACGTCCATGATTAAACTCATAGGAACCCTGTTAGAGAGCATGGGTAGAGTTGATAGTACCTCCTCAGAGAGAAACCTCAAGAACAAATTAGAGGAAAATACAACTTCCTAATAAGAATCCTTAGCTGTCTCTAAAGATCTAATTCAATACCCTTTTACTGTCACTGTATGATTAAAACAAAACAGTAAATCTAAACAATAGCTCTGCAGGAATTAGGACACAACAGCATATCCATTCTTCACACGGCCATCAGTGTTTTACTTCGTATAAATTATAAATTCAAAGTAAACACAAAAAGCAATGCAGTTGATAGACTAGGATACCAATTAATTTTAAACTATTTTTATTTCAGTTATGTTGATTGTAGTCTGTAACTGAAATAGTATTTTTTAAAAAATGTATTATACGAGAAAAGGAATTAATGTGTTATGTCCACGAACCAACTCCACATAAGCAATGTAAAAAGTATGCACTGAAAATATGTACTAATAAAAATGCACCCTGTTTTAGATAAAATGATACAACATTCTTGCTAGAAATTCAAGTTGTGAGACTGTTCAGTGAGACTAGTTGGTTTGATTTGAGAGCTACATTTGGGAACTGCTTTGGAGAAACGAAAAATCTTTGATTTGGATTTCTCTTTCTCTTGTGTTCCTCAGTTCCTGATAAAACAGAACTGTTCTGTGATTTATGCAGAATCTGAGGAAACTATTCTAAATTTGTTGGAAATTATCAATGCCCAAAGGTATAAAGAAACTGCATCTTGTATTTTTATTTATGCTTCAGAATAACCATTAAAAAGTAAAGATTTTCATATATGGGAATAATATAAAGCCATAATTGGACAATCCTTAACTATATTTTCCCAGTAAAATCTGTTTAACATAGTAATTATACCAATTTGCCATATTAGCACTTAAATAGCAATACATCCATACTTTTTCCATTCCAAACATTTTAAATATAAATATGGAAACAAGAAAAAGAATTTTGTACAGCATGGAAATAAAAAGCATCAAACTTCACTATTTCTGTATCTAATAAATCTTTCAATGTTGGCTTTCTGCAGCCAAAAAAACCCTGAGACCTACACTACTTTCATTCATCACTTACTGAACTATGGAAACCCTAGATGAGAAATAATTACAACCTGCTTTCTACTTCCGTTTCATCGTGAGTCTAATTTTGAAAGCTACATGGATCTCATATACAGAACGTAGTGACTCAGGCCTTGTCCATGCCATCATAAGACTGTCACCTGCATTTCTACTCCTGGCACCTCCTCATTGTTACTTTGCAATTAAACTAAGCAACTGTTATCATTCATAAGACATGATACTCATTTTTTTTTATGTATTTAATATAGGGTTGACAGGGTCTCACTACACAGATTTGACTTGTAGTGATCCTCCTGTTTTCAACCTCCCAAGCACTGGGATTACAGGCACATGCCACCATGTCCAGTATACGACGTGATAGTAACTCTTCACAGCATCACTGAAATTTGTAATTACAAGCTCATGTATGGTGCTATCTCTTACTCCCCACTCAAGTCCATAAAATTGATTTTAATTCAATTTTTTTAAATATTTCTTTTATCAAGCACTGGGCTGAATATTGGAATTATGATCATAAACATGAAAGTCCCTGCTCTTAAGGAATTTATAACCAACTTTTCCAGGGAAGATGTACCATTTTTCTACTATTATATAAAATAATTACTTGTACAATTACCAGCTTGAAACAATGCCTGTTTGTTAGCTCCCAGATCTGTAGGTCAGAAATCAGAGCATGATTTAATTGGAATCTCTCCTTAAGGTCTCACAAGGTAAAAAGTCAAGGTGTTGGGCAGGACAGTTTTCTACCTGGAGGGTCTTGGGAAGAATATGTTTAGAATCCTGCTTCAAGTTATTAATGAATTCCATTCCTTGAGGCTAGAGTATTGAGATCCTTGTTTCATTGCTCCGTGTCAGCTTGTGGTCTGTTGGGAACCTCAAAAGCTCCCCAGATTTCTTATCACATGGTTAGTTGTACTTTTAAAGCCAGCCATGTAAATTTTAATCCTTCCTATTGAGGGAAACTCTCCAACTCCTCCCTTCTTTCCTCACCAGAAAGACAAAACTTATGTAAAGGGTTGATGTTACAAAGTTAGACCTATTTGGATAATCTACATTTTGCTATGTAATATAACAGACCCACAGGAGTGTTGTCTAATATTCATGGATGTCATCCTTGCTTTGAGTCTTTTAAAAGACTCAAAGATACTGGCTATCATTGTACAACTGTGTTTCCCAAAGTGGGAAACAAAAATTTAATGGACAATGATAGGGCTAAATGTCAGATACTGTAGAAATGTAAAGGAAATTGGGAAAACTAACCCAGTTTGGGAGCTTTGGGAATGAGATGAATTAATGTAAAACTAAATGTAAAAAATTACTCTGCTCAACTTTCTATGACCCTGCTTCCTTGTAAGACCGCAAGGAGGCCTGGTGTACCACTGATAAATCATCAATAGACTGAGAGTTCCCAGAAAACAATGCTCCCAGAAAAAGTGTATGCTGAGTAATGGTCACGCTGTCCCTAAAGGTACTACTCTATGTTAAATGACAAATTTGTTTGTCAAACAGGATACAGTTTTTACTTTTAAAACCTCTATACTTCTAAGTCTCCTGGCCGTTTGTCCTCTCCTACTTGAGTATAGTCAAGCGGTCCTGAGCCCAGTAATAAAAGGCTCATATTTAAATTTCAATTTGGACTTAGGTCTGGTTTCTATGTAGAGAACCCATAACGGGGAATAGATTAATGATATTATATTAGTCAGCTTTTTCTTTGCTGACACTCAATACTCAATATCCACAACTTAAGAGGAAAGGTTTAATTGACTTACGGCTTCATTCCATGATCTGCAGACAGAAGAGTATGATGGAGCCAAAACTGCTTAGTTCAGGCTGCCAGGAAGTACAACAAATGGACAATGTCAAAGAGGAAGGGTTCAGGACTCAGACATAGAGGTCAAGGGCACACCTCCATAACCTACACAGACACACCTGAATGTATGCACCACCAGTCTCTGAGGTGGATCCCAAAGCCAAACAAGTGATAACTCCACCTTAGGGCTGGGGAGATAGTGGGCTAGGGTAATAGCTCAGGGGTCTAAGTGCCTGCCTGGCAAGGACAAGGACCCAAGTTCGGTCTGAAGTATTGTATGCACACAGTCTAGATACAGTTCTGTGCTGGCCAACAAAACTGGGCATGGTGGTGCATGCCTGTAATCCCAGTGCTGAGAGGGCTGAGACAGGAGGATTGCTATATGGCAAAACTATATAGTGAGACCCTGTACCAAATAAACAAACAAATAAATAAATAAATATTTAAAAACTTCTACACATTAGCCCCTAGAATTATTAATTGGAAAAGTATATAATAATATGGATAGTGTGATTTGTGTATATTCATATAAATATACATGCTATATATCATTCCTATAATAATCTTTCTAATGGATATATATTTTCAATAATTTATATGAAGATATATACATATCAAATAATTTATATAAGCATAGTTTATTTCATGTAATCCATAAATTCAAGGGACAAAAAGAGCAATATAGGTGATAAAGACATAATGCCAATTAAATTTTAACATATTTTTATTTCAGTTATGTTTACTATATCCTATGATTTAAGATAGAATTTTTAAAAATTATTCTGACTTTTGGATTAGAAGCCATGTAGTCTCACTAGTAATTCAAATTGCTTGCCCATTTAGTTTTATTAATTAATTGATTTAATACCTACATTTGACTTGTTACCAACCCTGGTAAAATTAATATGATG
This sequence comes from Octomys mimax, assembly GCA_002564305.1. Taxonomy (NCBI): domain Eukaryota; kingdom Metazoa; phylum Chordata; class Mammalia; order Rodentia; family Octodontidae; genus Octomys; species Octomys mimax. The sequence goes on along the minus strand of NDGM011178254.1, from coordinate 3,804 downwards.
AAAAATTTAATTTATCTGTATTATCTAAATTATTCAGATGAATATGTGAATCTAGATTATGAAATGAGCATTTTTTGTGGAATGTGGTCAACTGTCTATTTAAATTTGCTTATTTAGAGTCAGCGAAATAACGCAGCAAGCTAAGTGCCTGCTTAGACAAGCAGCCCAGTCCTGCATGCCGCTCCAGCCCTATCCTGGGAAGTTGGAGCTGGCAACCGAGCCCGGATGTGGGGGTACACTCCTGTAATCCCAGCACTGGGGAGGATGAAAACAGGAGGATCACTATGAATTCAACCTGTGTAGTGAGACCCTGTACAAAAGAAAAAAGAAAAAAATTAAATTTGTTTATTTAAATTTGTTCAGGTAGGCTTATTCTGTCCATTGGCCAGATCCTATGGTGTGTTTAAGGCTTTTTTTAATTTTTATTTTTTTATTTTATTTATTTTATTTTTTTGGTGCCACCACACCTGGACTCTACCGCAGTCTCGTCTCACCAGGGGACAGGGCCGGCGTGGCATGAGGTGCCAGGGATTGAACCCTGGCCCCTCCGCTTACCTAAGCAAGTGCTTACTCTGCTGAGCTATGCCACCGGCCCTTCCTATGGTCTTTTTGTTCTGCCATCAGAATGTTGTGTCAGTGTAGAAATGCACGTGTCAAAACTCAGATCTTTCCAAGTTATAGTTCCTTTACCTTGCGTAAACACTGCTTTGACTAGCCATCCTACAATGGGGAAGACAGGCTATTCTTAGAAGCTCCTTTTTTTCACTGCTAATGTTTCTATATCCCAAATCCTCTTGGCTCACAAAAATATCTGACCTTTCTGTGTGCTTCTCTTTTTCCTTCAGGGACGCAAAAGAGAAAAAAGGGCAAGAGAGGTCATACTTGAAGGATCATTTTCAGTGAACAAGAAGTGAGTCTCTGGTCTTGGACGATACTTAAACTGAAACTTTTAAGAATGCTTTCATAAGTCCTTGGAATTCTTTTCATTGGGCATTTCTCATATATAGTTTCATCTCAGCCTCAAACAATTAGGTACTCTTTTATCTTTGAGTTCTGTTATCCCTCCCCTATTGTAGCAAATATTGAAATATATATATATATATATATATATATATATATATATATATCTGTCCTTCAAAACTCTTCTCTTTCTCTTCTTTTAAATTTTTGTACCAGGAATTGAACTCAGGACCTTGCACTTACCAGGCAGGCACTGTGCTGCTGAGTTATCTCCCCAGCCCCAAATCTCTTCTCAATTCATCCTTTAATATCCAGCAATCAGGGCCAGCAAGATGGCTCAGAGGACTAAGGCACCATCTTAGGTAATCTTGGTTTAATCCCTGGCACCACATGCCACACCAGCCCCAACGCCAGGGTAGGCTGCGCTAGCCAGAGTCCAGGCATAGTAGTGCCGGACTGTAATCCCAATGCTGGGGAGGCTGAAAGCAGGAGGATCACCAGGAGTACGAGCTGGGTAGTGAAATCCTGCAACAACCAAGTACATAAAAAAATAAAATAGAAATAAAAGTTGAAAAAATATCCAGTAAGCAGATTTCCAATTTAACAGCTTGTGGGATTATTACAGTATTAACCCTGTTTTGGTAACAAAAGAGAAACAGCAATCCATAGCAATGCCAAGAGTTACATAAATGTCAAAGAAGGTGAGTAATAAAGAGAAAGAAGTTGTTGATTACATCTGAGACTTGGAGAATATTTTTTAAATTAATGGGAATGAAAGACACATTGCAGGAGGCTTAATGAGAATAAATGGTAAAGAAATGAATGCAGATGGTTCTGAATGCTGACCATGCCAGCAGGTCCTGGAGAAGCTCCTGGACTCATTGGTTCTGTTCTGTCTCTTGTAAGTTTATTCACTTTCACAATCTATTATATTGGGGTTTGCAAATGGAAACTCTGGCTTTGTTTTGAATGTGTAGGCTGTTGTTATTTATAAAAGGATTTCTCTTGTTCTTAGTCCACACTACTTCATTACACATAAACTGAAAGAGATCAACCATACCAGACAGCTAACAATTGCTCCTCAGAATTCTTTGTTAGGGCCAGCCAGATAGATCAGTGTACTAAAGCACCTGATTAGTCAGTGGCTGGGGTTTCATTCCTGGCATGCCATGCTGACCCTGCACCAGGGACACACTGAGGGGCGATTGAGACTGGGTATGATGGCACACACCTGTAATCCCAGCACTTGGGAGGCTGAATATAGGAGTATCATTATGATTCTAATCCATGTAGTGAGACCCTGAACTAAAATACATTAAAATTTTTTTATTAAAAAATAATTGTTTGTAAAACATTTACAAATTGGTAAGGAGAGGGGATTACTATTGTACAATTAGAGAGCTTATTTGGATGTTCTAGCAGGAAAGCACAGATACTCCTGTACCCTTATCGGGGTAGCCATCCCCTTCCACTATGCATGCATGCATCTTTGGGATGGCTGCACACGAAGCAGTGATGGACGAAGGGGACACCTGGCTAGCCGGCCAGATCACCCCTCACAACTAATGGGGTTACAGATGTCACAGCCAGATTGCCCTCACATCGACTATTGTAAAACTAAAGAGGGCTTACAATGTTTCTGACTGACAAAAGAATAAACTATAAGAGGCTTGGGAAGAGGGTCTGGCACTGATAACTGCCATGGAGGTGACCTCAAGGCCTGATCAACATAATTATGAAATGGTAAACAATAAAGAGGACTGGCACATGTGAACAGCGACTCAGCAGTGCCGAGAACAGATGCAGGGTTACGGCATGTTCTTTAGGGAGCATCATGTGGAACATGTGTCCCTAGAATCATAAGACCCACCACTGTGTTCTGTAGAGGAGGGGTTCTTGTAGTCTGTGATGAATCCCTAGGTCTTGTCTGGCTTTGCACCTTGGTTCCCCTCAGCACAGGGTTGCACAGGTGCCTACTAAATGACCAAGCTGATTCAATAATAAGGCCAATGCCCCACCGGAGTGTAAACCCAGAGGAGTTGGATGCTTTGGGAATAAACAATGAATGGGCAAGCCCAAGAAAATTTCACTACTAACATAAATTATAAAAATGGCAGTGGGTTTTTTCCTGAGATCAATGTTTAAATAGTGCGATAGAGCTCAGGAATAAATTCAGTGAAGTAGTTGTACTTCCAAGTGCAATTCTAGCACCTGCAAACTGCCAGAATTAGTTTAATTAACCACTATATAGAAAAGAGGTTCATTTTATGGGAATGAGACACAGAATATCTATATTACAATTTCACTCCAAGAATGAAATGTTACATGACTACAGAGACTGAATGAAAGATAGGCATGGGAGACAGATATAGAGAAGATGAGATCTCCACATAGATCCCCTGTGAAGAGCTAAGATCCCCTGAGAAGTTCAAGGTCATGCCAGGAAGGTACAGGACCTACATTCTGTGCTGGGGGCATAGGTTCTGTGGGTGTGGGTGAGGCCAGAGTTGGTTTGACCTAATGTGGTGATACTGATTCTAGTGATGTCCTGTAGACCCGGCCACACTGTTTATATTCAGTAGAGGCCAATTATCTGATGGCTTCCCCATCTGCCAATGGAACAGCAACATGACTCAGCTTGGACAGTAGCTACAGTTTTGGGATTTACATGAAATAGGACCTTTTGAATGGAAAGGGTTATCCTAATAAATCCACAGGATAAAAAGTAGAGTGGAGAGGACTGTGGCTTCTTTGGTTCTAAGGAAGGCACTTTTTTAAAGAAAACTGAGATAGACAAGAGCACTGCAAAGCTATCTGGGGAAGTAGGTGGGTCTGAGGACACAA
>NDGM011178249.1:0-24676 GCA_002564305.1 Octomys mimax | reverse complement strand
CTGAATCAGCTGGGTGGGTCTTACCTCTAGTCTCTTTGCAGGGAGTTCTGCTGAAGGGTTCCTCACTGGGCCTGCACTCTGGGTCTATTCTGATATATGGAAATAGTTTTGTATTAAGAAATGCATTTGTAGTTTCAAGGTTTTTTTTTTTTTAGTTTTTTGACTGTGTATCAAACTCAGGACCTTGAGTTTGTTAGGCAGATGCTTAAGTTGCTGAGCTATCTTCCCAGGTCCTTTATATTTTTATAGGTTACATTTTAAGCCTTGTTAGTCCACATCACTTTCTACATATTCAGGTCCTGCAACTGACGTTTTAAGTAATGACTATCTGCAATGAATAATTTGAACAATCGCATGATATACTTGATTCATGTGAATGTCTTGAGCTTCCGAATACATATATAAAGCATATGTGAACTGCACTTATGCCTTCCAGTAGAGGTAAACACAGAAAACAATAAAATAATTTGCTTCTCAGTGTCCAGTGAATTCTCCTTCTTACTTTTTACCTCATCACATTGAAGATCTCAGAAGTTGTTCACTCTGCCATGGGGCGAAGGGAAAATGCAGTAGAAATATAGAGCCTATGATTTGTGTTGTTTTTTTATGATTCAGAATTCTTGATTAGGATAGAAACTAGATTCAAATTACTTTGAAAAGAGAGAAGGAATTATGAAGAAAATACTACTGTAGATTTCTTTATCGTAGAGGGTCTGATGTGGGTAAACCTCACAACCTCAAAAACAGCTACACCTAATTTTTTTTAAAAATTATTTATTTATTTATTTATTTGTTAAAAGGTCTCACTACATAGCTTGGACTCAGTGATCCTCCTGTCTCAGCTTTCCCAGCGCTGGGATTACAGGTGTGTATCACCAATCCCAGGTTCTGTAGTCAGCACAGCAGCACATCTTGTAGTACCAGTGATCAGACCCAGGTTCTTGAGCTTGCAGGCAGGCATTTAGACACCGAGCTGTCTCCCCAGTCCCTAGACCTGGATTCATATTCAGAGCTTGAATACCAACAGAAGAGTCTCTGACTCTCCCTCTCTGTCCATCCCCGAGTTTCTCCCCTGCTTTTTCACTTCCCTGCCCTTTGCTTTCCTGAACCTGGGTTTGCTTTTCTTTAAGTAAGGCCTGGACTTCTTTACATGGCAGTGGACGTGACTCAAGAGCTCTCAAGCTGCACAGCTTCTGGCCTCTACAGAGACTGGAGCTGTCCATTTGTGAAGCACAGGAGAGAAGGGAGAAAACATAACCCAAAAGATGTATGAATCATACTGCTGGAATCTTAACAGTCAGAATTTATACTCAGGCCAAAGTTAGCTACAAGAAAAACTTTAAAAGTTGCTTTATCCAGGGAAGACATGTCCACATAGATTTCAAGAACTCTTCTAAAGGAACAAGAACCTGGTGAATGTGAAGGGACAGCTAGCACTCAACAAGGAGAACTTGGTAAAAATACAACGATTCTCATACCGACAGGTCTACAAAACTTGAGCAGAGTGAAGGAATAAAGGAGTGATTCCCAAGACAGGAAGAGGTTTTGAAGGACATCACTGTAAAAATTATAAACTGCTGCTACAAACTAGGCAGGTACTTTCAGATTCTTTTTCAAAATACAGTTAGCTGGCTAAATCAAGTTATGACCACACCATTCTGTCTTGACTTTGTCCATTGTAGTATGCTAGTTGTCATTGAAAAGGTTAATAATGGATGTGTTTGTCAGAGAATCAAATAACGTTTTGTACTTTCAGACAGAATATTGTTTCCTTAACAACATGTAAATTTCTGAAAACTTCTGATGAAAGGATCAAAAATAATGTGCTACTTCCTGCCAGTGCAGTAACTACTCACTGGGTGAAAAGTAGGACCTTAGAAAAACAGAATAATGTTCTGCAATAAATGCTAAACTGTACTCCAATGAAATGGAGCTGACTGCCTCTTCCCCAGTTCTTCCTTCTGACCTGGGACAGTGAGTGACACATTCAAGACTAAACCATTCAGCCTTCAACTGTCTGCCTCTTTCTATATAAAAAAACAGCAACAACCAAGCCTCTTGCTGGTATCTACCTCAGAAATATCCTCCAATTACTTGTCAGCATAGGAGCTTCTGTGAGATGACGCCCAAACTGTTTTCTGATGCTGATGTTTCTTATCACATCTACCTAAATATCTTTCACATTTTAGAGCTGATGAGTAATCCTTTACATCATCTTCTGCCAAAATATCCATTGTATATTTTAACTGGGATAGCATGGTTGCTGCATAGCTAATTTAGAAGCATGGGTATTTTTAGCTTTTGGTGAAAAGACTTACATAAAGAACAACTCTATTCACCCTATTGGGATCTTCTTATGTAAAAGGCCTGGCAGGAGTATAAGGTATTATTATGACTATAAAAGCTCCTCACTCTGTAATCACAGGAAAGGCAGCACTATGGAGAAATACCATGTAGTTGCATGGCAACTGAATCCTGGTGGAGTTAGTTACCACGCAGAGGAGTTGCTACAGGAGCATCAAAGCAGCCTAGCCAAGGAGTGCCCAGGCCACATGCAGGTAAATACTCACCTGTTGCCTGAGGACTTGTTCTCCTGCTAATTGGCTGGAAATGAAGATGAAGGCGTAGTTTTGCTTCCTTGCACAGAGCCTGAATGCCACTTAAGGCTGCTTTGTTTGACAAATTCCTAGCTCCTTTTCTTATTGTGCAGAAATGAAAAGCCACACACATCATAAAGTGTCACAAACAATGGGAAATCTGCAACAACATTTACGCTAAATCCAGATGATTCCAGAAATGCAATTGTACTCTATTAACCTCTAAGAGGAGAGTGTAATATCTTAAGGTCTTCTCTTGCTAAAACACACACAAAAAAATGTAGGTACTTTCTACTGAGTAATTGTTATGCATATCCTTTAGCATGCCTTCTCTGATTTATATTTAATATCATTTATGCATACTTTGAGAAGTCCTCTTCCCTTGCTGTCAATCCCGGTGATTTAGGTAGGGCTGAAGCCAACCTCTTCAGGGATGGGCAGCAAGCCAGAGGCAGCCAATCAGCATATTTCTTTTCTCTGGTAACACAGAGGCTGTTGTAGCCTTACATATGTGACAAAACCAAGAAGATGAGGTTCCTTCTGGAGCTTCTGTTGGAACTTGAGGGAAGGACGTGCTCACTTTCCTGCAGGGCTGGCTCCCTGTGCTGTGTGTTCTATTCACCTTCCCCCTGTGGACATAACTTAACCAGGGGGAAACCGGCACAGAGAATAGAGCACTTGGGAAGGCAGGAAACACCTTTACCTCTTACCTTAAAACTCATTCGAATTTGCAGTGAGTTTTATTCTCTACCCATGTTCACTCCTTTTCCCAGTTTTGAAATTTGTGCAAGATGTGACCAATATACAATATGAATGTTGAAATTTAAAAAACTTTGCTATAGGAAAAGATACATCGCCACTAATTCCCTTCCAAATGTTCCGTGCTAGGTTGCAGCACACTTGGTCCATCGTTCTTTCCACTTTCTGAGGCAATGTTGAAAGTCTTCTTTTGTGTCTTTATAAAATATGATCCAAAATGACCAGCACTGCCACATACCATCCGAGAGCAAAAGCAGGTGCTTCAACACATTACAGTGTGTCCTCATCCACATTTTTTATAGATGTGGCACCATGTGACTTTTGGATCTTCCCCAAATTCCAAATGATGGTGAAAGCTCAACATTTTGAATCAATTCAGGACATCAAGGCAGCCTTGACAGAGTAGCTAAAGACATACAAGAAGAGTAAGAAGGGTGGAATGAGCGTGTTCAATGCAAGTAGTGCTTTGAAGGGAACTACTAGCAGTGGGTCTTTTACCATAATACATTGTTAAAATTCCAACATTTCCATATTTTTTAACTACACATCATATATGATCTGTGGCAATAACTAGCCACATGACCAAGGGCAGGTAACACACCCTACCTCAGCTGCAGTTTCTTGTTGACAAAACAATATAGCTGTGAGAGCAGAGGCCAGAGATACATAATATGTGAGGCAGATATGTAGAGATAAGAGACTTCTGAATGCATAAGCCCAAAACCTCCTGAAATGCATGCCTGGAGATTAAAAGACAGCCTTCAAGACCTCTGGTCTGTAGGTTCAAAATACAGCACGTGAAGGAATAAATGCTTCCCCCACCCTCCCCATACGCCCATTTGTTACTTAGATTAGCCCTAAGGTCAGACACATAAGAGATCCTCTGCCCTTGCCTTGTCCTTCCCTATCCTCCTCATGCATTCCGGCACAGAATCCTTCTTTGTCTCCTTATTTTCTCCTTGCTTCCTGGTTCTACCAATTAAAAGCCACAGAAGCTTCAGTTTAGGTCTTTTTTTGTAAGACTCACACCTCTGGGCCTTCCCGGAGTTTGCGCTGGATATTGACAAGGTTTAACGTCCCATGCTTGTGCTGTGCCATGGCTGTGAACTTGGACACATCACAATGCTTCTTTACATGGTTTCATGTTCCGTTCGACAATGCATGTGAATGACTTAACCAAGTGTTCAGAGTAAGAGCTGAACTCAATAAATGGTATATATTATTTGTTAAAGAATGATAGAATTCTGTATGAAATAAATGGGGTATACAGGTATGTGGAGAACATGACTTTTTCAGGGATACTCTCAATCACCTATAACCTATTCACTAGGCCGGGATGAGTTACTTGGCTTATTAACCTAAGAAGCACATGTGGGGGTAGCATTAATTTGAGATATTGGCTATCATATCGAGTTCCTTGGAGCACAGTCAGAAGGCCATGGGGGACACAAATGAGCATTTGTGGGATCTTAGAGCATCTTTGGGGGACCCTGCTCCCCTTCTTTTCCCATATAGCACACCACTATTTTCTCTTCTCTAGAATAACTGACATGACTTTAGGTCTTTTGTGTCATCCTAGGAAGGATCCTGCTTAAAACTTCTTTCCTTGCCCTATAAAATTTCCCTATAGCAAGGAACAACAGATACAGTGACACACTTTGGGATATGAATGAGATTAGAGAAAGAAGTACAAAAACCACAGAATTGAAATTAGTGTCTCATTATAAATAGCATTATATATATATAATGCTAATCTATATTATTTTAATATATTACTATATAAATAATGTCATAATTAGAAATAATAATTGTGTCCATTATAAATAATATTCATGTGATTTTAATAACTGCCACTCTACTAAGAAATCCTCAGACTTTCCCAGTTTAGGGAGCTCCTGTTATTAAAATCACATTTCCACAGAGTGTATAGGACAAAATAAATATCTAAATAACTCCTTATACTTTAATAGTTCAGGAACAATTCGAAAACTAGCATAGGGATATTGCAAAATGTTTTGCTTCATTTTTGTTTTTTTGCTTTTTTGTTTTTTTATTTCATTGAGAAACAAGTAGCATTGAGATAGTTTCAAAACTGATTAATAGGACAGTTTCAATAATTAATACATTGTACATGGTTGTCTTCTTAGTGGCTATCCATAGTACAAGATGCAGACATGATATCCTGTCCAAACACTATTGGTACAAATCTTTCTTCTCATTGAATTAAGCAAAAGTAGCTGTACATCTATCCTAACTATTCTGCACATACAGATACAAAATGGTCCTTCCTTTGTATCCCCTTTTTAAAAAAATTTATTCCTGTCAGAGATGGGTATTCCTTTGGCATCTAAATACTATAGGTGTGTGAATTCAGCAAAACAATCCAACACGGTCCAGCAGTCCACGCTAGTAGAGTCCCAATAACTAAAGTGTCTGTGTTAATGTCAGGCATAAATTTACTTAAACTTTAACTGAGTTTGAGCATTGCTCCCTTACTTCCTGTTTCTCATGGATGTTTGCTTGTGATCTGCATTTTTATTACCACCTTCGCCAAACCCTAGCTTCTGAAAAATATGACAACATCAAAAGCAACATAATACAATCCCAGGTTGAGATTACGAAGAAACTAGCTTGTGTGATGCCCATTTCCCTTGAAAACTCAAAATTCACCTCCTGGGTTTGCTGAAGCATGAAGGGGCATCTCAGCACAGTTTGGCAGCCATGTTGCCAAATTGTTCCTAATAATTTGTGCTACTCATATAACAGTATCATGAGGACAGAACATTTAATAAAGCTTTAAAGATGAAGAAACAAAATTTTTAAATGGATTATTTGTGTAAAATTTGCCTCTAACATGGAAAGTCATATTTTAATCAAGATTTCCAAAGCCTATATCTTCAACCACTCCTCTCCAGTGAATAAAGTAGGAGAAAATGGACTTTTATTTTATTGGCCTCCTTGTAGTTCATATCCAAATCCCACCCATAGTATCTCCTAAATTCAGACATGAGGTTTTTTGAAGTTGAAAGGATCATGGGAGTACTATGCTCACTGGTGAATTAGTCCATTGATGATGTCATGGGTACTGCGATGTTAGGAGGTGAAGGCACATGGGAGGGTATCAATGAGCTATGATTGGAAGGGTATAATTTTGTCCCTGGATCATTCTCTCTGTCTCTGTCTCTACCTCTCTCCACCTCTGTCTCTGTCCAGCTCTGCTTTCTATCTACCATGGAGGGAGCAGGTTTTTCTCAGCACAGTATCTTGCCTTGGAGCCAGCTGAACATGGACTGAGTAGCCCTAAATGGTGAGTCAAATTAAATGACTTCTTTCAATGGTTGATGTAAGATACTGTATCTCAGGGGAGAAAAAGCTGCCTGATCTGGATCCAGATCTCAAGGTTGTTGGAAAAATTCTTGGAATTTCAAAGTGATCATAACATTCTAAAATCTTTAAAGTGCCTGTTAGTTAAGCAAAGAAAAGCAAACATGCATCACAAAAATTGGAGATAATCGAGTGTTCTTATTCCTCGGAAACAGTGGTCGTCAAGAGCCACTGCTGCAGCCGATCCAGGGCTTTGCATTCTGTCTCACCGCATATGACCCTTCTCCCTTAATGTGCTTTAGATCAAAACAGTTTTGTGTTTTATAAAAGCACGTGGTAACTTTGCTTTCTTTTTTTCTCCTGGTTGGGAGGTTGACAGAGATCACAAGTAGACATAAACGGTATCCTTTGGACACGCATGACCATGCCCTGAGAAACAGGACTGCAAGCAGCTTCCAGAAAGTTTAGGTCTAACAATGAGCCTGCAATCTAAGCAGCTCCTATTCAGTGTTCTGAACAGAAGCCTATGCAACTTCAGTTACAAATTCTGTCAAAGCAGCAGAGCCCAGCAGACAGGGTGGAGCGGAAATAAATATGTATGCCAAAATCTCCTTCAAGGGGAGAACAAGGTTGTCTCTACTCCAGGGTGGAATTGGCTCCGTTACAATTCAAACATCCCGTAAAAATGCCTAATGATGCGTTTTCACAACCCTTGCCCATCAAAATTCCCACGTGCCTGATCATACAATTGTAGCGCTAATGGACCAGAGTGGGGAGAGAGATTTATTACCAAATTAATGGGGAGATGCTCACATACCAATAATGCTTATAATAGATGGAGCATTTATAATGTGCCAAGACCTATATGAAATATTTTACATGCATCTGCTCCACTCTCCAACAACCCTGAAGAGTACAGATTAGCAGCGTCACACACAGGAAAGTGAATTGCAAAGCTTCACGGCCTTTTGTTAGTGGAAGAAACAGGACTGTGATATAAATATGAAAGAGCCAGAGCCCATGGCTTTAACCACTTATTCTTTTGTTAAAATAAACAGATAACAGTCAGACCATTTCCACGGAAACATCTGTGTTTCCGTTTGTGACAACATAGTAAGAGACGGCATTGCTCAGATCCCAGTGAAATGTTGATTTGGAAGCTCTGCCTTTCGATTTCTACTCAGCAGCCAACACCCTTGGGTGAAAGAGAGACGACATGATTGATCCTTCTCTGTTGGCTCCCTGAGGACGCCTGGCATGGGCCCTGCGAAGGTGCACGTTGTGGGGGCTCTGCCTATCGATGATCTAGCTCTTCATTAGAGGATTTAGACAACTGATTTTTGCTAAATGCTTCCTTAAGCCTGTGTGGAAAAAGACCCCGACCTCTTCTGTGTGCACTAGTATGTTTGACAAGATTAATGTATATATTTTCAATAGACAAACTCAGTTACAAGTACAATGACACCAATGAAAAGGAAAAGGAGTATGTATGTTGAGATCACATGAAGAATATATAGCTATGATTTTATAATTTCAGTGAAAACATAAAAATAGGTTTTTAAGTCACTCCCAACAGTGTTTGTGCATCAATACACTTTTAAAACTATGACAGTCTTCTAAAGATTCTAAGTACTGATTTATCATTTTAAGGATGGGTATGGCCTTTTTATTATGATGAAAAATATTGTGTCCTAGATAAACATTGTCAGAGGGAATTTGTTATTCAAACGATGTGTTCACTAGCTTGTTTATTCTTTTCCTTCTTTTTTAAATTATAAAGGAAATAAGCATGCATAGTACAGTTGTTCACATCTGTAATCTCTGCACTCTGGGAGGCTGGGGCAGGAAATCACAAGTTAGAGGCCAAATGGGGCAATGCACCAACTTAGCAATAGCCTATGACAACATAATGAAAAATATATAAATAAAAAGGCCTGGGATATGGCTAAGTGACAGTACTAGATACAATTCCCAGTAACACACACACACACGCGTGCTCCCGCGTGCACGCACACACCCTCCCCACAAAAATGCACACATATTTTATTATGTCACTCATCAGCAGGGTTAGAGTTAAAGTCCTACCAGCATTTTTACTAGCCTATACGCAGAACACCCATAGACAGTTATATTCCTCATGAGTAAGATGAAAGAACACATCAGTTCATCTCTAAGGTCCACCCCAAGTGGCTGAAAGTAGGGAAACATTAAACTACCAAGTGAAGGAAGTAATGGAAAGTAAAGGAAGTATTCTATCTCTTCCATAGTAAATGGAAGAGATAGAATACATGATACAGGTATCACACATCACAAAAATATTTGCCACTTAAATGTTTTCATTGGTTCCAGATGACCTCTACCAGCTCTAGATGGGATCACTGTTCAGGAAATTTTCAGTTCTTGCTCTTCCTTTTAGCTGGAGTATTTATTTTCCTATTATTATTTTTCTCTTTCAGTACAAGGTCTCATTGTGTAGCTCAGACTCATAGTGATCCTTCCATCTCAGCCTCCCCAACACTGGGATTACAGTTGTGCACCACCAAGTCCGGTTTCAACGTCAGCAGAGCATGCGATACCAGGGACTGAACCCAGGTCCTTGCACCTTCCAGGCAGGTATTTAGACCACCAAGCTGTCTCCCCAGTCCTGGGCCAGGGAGATGGCTCAGTGGAATAAGTGCTTCCCTTGCAAGCGCAAGGTTCCTGAGTTCAATCCCTGGTTCCATCAAAAAAAAAAAAAAAGATTACTACCCAGTCCTATCTCTCTATTCTGACCTTGGATTTGGTCATGAGACTTAGCTTGACCTTTGAACATTAAGCAAATGTAATCCAAGGAGAGACTTCAGACATCGACACAGTTTATTTTATCTTCTGTGCATGTCAGACTGTTTATCCTGGATCACCAAGGCAAATGCTGTATGATCAAGGAGTTTTGAGGGTCAAGTTGTTACTGTCTTTACCCAGTGTAAAATGTCCACTTCAGAGCTTTTCTGCAAGCAAAACTTTTCTCTTATTTCTTCTGTCTGACTTGTAATTCATTATAACGTCTATGAGTCCCTCCACCAGTGAGTAAAGAAGGGGTGGACTGTCTGCTTATGTAACTATCAGCCTACCTGTGAGGACAGGGCTCAGATCTGGTTCTACACAGCTATCTACTTGCAACCTGGAGGCCTACTCACTCTGATTTCTTTCTTTCTTTTTTCTTTTTTTGTATAAAATTGCATCTTCTTTAGTCGCATACTTTAATTTCAGAACAAAATAAACAAAAAAAATAAGATAACAATACACAACACCCAACTCTGCTGTCAAATTACAGAGGGGATGGGGCACAAGGCCCTTACTTTCTGCTTTCAACACAAGGCAGGAGAAATTAGTTACTAGACTCAACAGAACAAGAGGTGGGACAGGGCCACTCAGGCTACTGATGAGCTGTGGAGACACTATACAGAGGGCACAGGTTTGCCACAGTGGGAGCTCCTACTCTACTCCTTCCATCCAGAATGCATGCTCATCCCCTTCAAGGAGAGAGATCTCATCAGGAACAGCAGCACTGGGCTCCTCTGCAGTTACCTCATATTCATCAGTGCCCAGGCCCAGCTTGATCATGTGGTAGATACAGTTGGAGTGGGTCTGGGGATCCTCTAAGAAGAAGCCAGAAGACTACAGTTTTATCTGGAACAGCAGCACCACCAAATCCTTGACAGCCTTGCCATTCTTGTCAGCTTTGGCCTTCTGCCTCAGGGTCTTCACAATGGGGTGGTTGAGGTTGATCTCCAGGTGCTTCTTGGCTATCATGTAACCCATGGTAGAATTGTCACAGAAGGCCTGGGCCATCATGATTCACTCCATGTTGGCTGTCCAGCTGTAGGTGCTGCTCACAATGCAGCAGGGTGAAGACACAAGCTTGTTAGAGACTGTCACCTTCTCAACCCTCTTATCCAAGATTTCCTTCATGAGTTTGCACAGGTTCTCAAACTTGGCCTTGCTCTCCTCCATCTTTTTCTTTTCCTCCTCATTCTCAGGCAGCTCCAGGCCTTCCTTAGTCATGGAGACCAAGCTCTCCCCATCAAACTCCTTGAGTTGCTGCACACCGTACTCATTGATGGGCTCAGTCTTGTACACCACCTTGAAGCCCCATTACCTCACACACTCCACAAAGGCAGAGTTCGCCACCTGTTCCTTTCTCTCACCAGTGATGTAGTAGATGGACTTTTGCATCTCCTTCATGCGAGACACCTACTCAGACAGGGACGTCATCTCATCTCCAGACTGAGAGGTGTGATAGGGCAGCAGTTCAGAAGGACATTGCCTATTAGTGGAGTCCTCAAGGATTCCAAGCTCAAATAGAACTACAAGAAACTCTCTGAGGCATGCTCTGATTTCTGATGCTGGCTGATCTAGATACTCATACCTTAGCATAGCTCTCTCATCTCTGATATTTTCTACTCTGTGTTCAGGTAAATTCAATAGTCTCATGTAGGCAAGTAGGCTTCCACCCAGCTATATTCTCATATAGCCAAGACACTGGTCTTTTGTCCTAAATCCAACTGATAACCTCTGCTAGTACTTTTTCTTTGTCAGAATTTTGAGGAACATGACAAAACATAAAATTTTCCCAAATGGCATCTACACTGTACCTCCAAGGCCCTGGGAAAGTAACAGCTTCAGAAACTAGAGCTTAGTCTTTAGTTTTTCCTGCCTAGCCAGGTTTATTTGACAATACTTGCTCTTCCCTAGTACCAGAACAATGCCTTCATAAAATTCTCAGCCTAAATGCTCTGCCAGGTTTTCCAGAACTTCCCAGATTTATTCATTGCTCTTTGCCATCACAGGCAAGAAATTTAAATAAAGATAATCACAGCTGGGCCAGTGCAGAGGACACTAATTCATTCACCATCAGAGCAAAGATCAAGATTTCAAGTTGTTTCCTTCACATGAATCTGGGAGTCCAGTAAAAAATATAAATTTTAAATTGAGCCATTTATCAGAGGCTTTCATATTTACGTTCTCAGTTGCTTTGAAGCATCAGGTCATCAAAGAGGAAGAGAAAGAAAATAGGAATCGATGTGATACATTTCTCTTTATTGCTACCATATTTCATTTATCAAGTCCCTGATCTCACTTTTCTTTCAAATGATGATACCCAACAGCTAAATGTGATTGGTCATTTAGATGTTCAATGATCATCTATAGAATATAACTGCTGTAAGAACAGGGTTTTGCTCACTGCAAAGAAAATAATATCATGATTTTTAATTGAATGAATTGATATTAGTAAGTCAAAAGGATTATTTTTCCCATCTTGATTTTGACTAGGAAAGATCTGATAACTTTGGAAGTGACTCGAAAGCCATAGCTGGATGTTACTTGTTGTTAAATGTTTTCCCATTTCAGGTTTAATCTAGTTTAGGATAAGCTCTTTTCCTTGCTAGGGATAGAAACATAAAATGTCACACATATATGTCTAGCTCTTTGTTATTCAAATATCTATATTTTTTCACAAACTTAAGTATAAGCTTAATTAAAAATTAACATGTTCAACATATTTAACAGTTTTTACTCATTAAAAGTCAATAACCTATTTTAAGTAAAAACAAATGAACAAAAAACCCTTGCAAGGTCCTTTTTTCCTAACCAAGGAAATGCAAGATTATTTTGAATATGCACCTATAATTTTCATAACATATTTTTCCAGAATAATCATCCAACATTGATTCACAGTTATAGTCACTTCACAATCTTTGAGATACTTAACTTCCACAAGGGAATCAGTTTGTTGAAAGCCCTGGTTAATTTCCTATGGAAATATAAGTGGGCCAGTTCAATTTGTAAAAGGAACTTCATAGATATGAACAATCATTATTGATTTAGATAAATTAAAAGATAAGCATTAATTTTAGCAATTAAATTAAAACTACCTAATCTGTCCTGGTCTCCTCTCATCCTTCCATGTCTGTCTCTACCACTAAAGCTGAAGATCACAAAGACATTTTGGAGCCATGAAAGAGCTCAAGTCTCCCTTCAATAGCTCTCTTCATTCTCCTCTCACATATTAACCAAAAATTTGATTTGAGCAGAGAAATGCAGCATTTCACCCATAGAAGATGTAAGGTTAGGAGGTAAGGTGCACTTATGAATATCATCATGGGATGAGAAAGAGTAAGGAACACAGAACTTGTTCACTACATTCACTGGATTTGAAGTGGTCACTCCTATGTATATCCACCCCCATGGTAGTGATTCACATGGCCTTCCTCTATATGGTGATCAGTGACATAAACATCAACCCACATCAGCTTAAATCACAGTGGGATTTATTCCACCTCAGTGGGGGAAAAGCCATCAGTGGATCAGTTGTGTTTCTGCATCTTAGAAACAGGGCCACTCACTGCCTTGCATCCAGTCTATCTTGGCAGCAGGACCTAAAGAATAAGTGTTCTTGGAAAATAGATGCAGTGTCTCCCTCTCAGGAGAAGAGCAGGCTTATTTGATATATAGAGTAGCAAAGATAAAAATCTTTTGCCTTGGTTACTTTTCTCATAGCTGAGACAAATATCAACACTCAGTGTTAAAGGATGCAAAATTTATTTCAGCTCAAAATTCTTAGAGATTCAGTTCATAGTCATCTGGGTCTGAGACAGTGGGGCATGGCAGAGGGATGTGGCAGAGGCGAAATAATCCAGGGCAGACCAGGAAAGAGGCAGCAGAGTATCAAGGGGCTACAAACTTTTGGGATGGTGCTACCCACACCTCAGACAGAGGTTCTGTTTTACATGAATCCATTCAGCCATACCCAGAACTATGGGAACTCCTAGCATACCCTTAATCCCAATATCCACACCCTAGATCTATCCAGTTCCAAAAAAGTCTCACCTATGTCAGCATACGAGGCTTTCAGGGACATCTAGTTTCAACCCACGACACTCCTATGGTTGATTTATGAATTAAAACATTCTTTGCTACCTATTCCAGAATCCCTGCCTCAATAATCATCCATAAAAATGTGGTAGGTTAATCTGTTAGCTTGCAGTAAGGGGATGTTTTCAGATGCTTTATGGACCTTGACATTCTATCATGGAAACAAAAGTTGGTGTGGAATCCAAGCTCAGGCTTCAGGGATCTGTGTTGCTTCCTGAGGCCTCCAGTTCTGCCTTGTTGTGTGAACTTGGAATTGGTTTTAGCACAGGACTGGGGAAGTATACATTCCCAAAGAAGCATCAAGATATGACAGTACCTATCACAAAAGGAGAGAGCATACATGTCTGTGTAATTCCAAAAAGCAAGAAAACCATTCCCAGAAGGTGTGCCTCACCATCAGATGACCATTGCTGGATCACAGGCCCATTCATAAATAAGAATGAAGGGGTTAGGGGGGCTTCATGTGCTGGTGCAGAGTGGAGGGGGTGACCTCTTTCCTATAAACCAAGTCAAGAGCAGATGGATGACAGACGAGGGTGGCTTGAGCTGCTGTGAGGTCCAAGCTTAGGAATGAGGGAAACAGAGGCTTACAAGGATGAAATGCCACCCTTCTACCCTGGTGGTGACAGACTGTGGCAAATGGGAATAAGATGACTTAAGGTGGGATGAGTTAAGAATGAATTCCTCTTTACACTGAGGTCTTGAAAAAAAAATGTATGTTGGTCTTGCTTTCAACAGTGTCAAATAGATCTGTAAGTGCCACTTCCCCTCAGAAACATGAATTTTTAAATTAAATGGCTGATATTTAAAATTTAGTAAAATAGAGACATGGCTAAAATAAGGCTTAAAATTAAGTGAAATAAATTGGACACACAGGACTAACTAACACACTTTTTTCTGGCGTGAGCAACTAGGAATATAAATAAGGACCAAAATGTATAAAAAATATATATTAGAAAATGGCAAGAAAAATATTCAAATGTGAGGGAAGCAAAGGAGAGGAGAGGAGAAAAGGACAAAGGAAAAAATCAGAAAGGAAAACAGAAGGAAACATGGAAACAATGCTTTTATAAATGAGGAGGGGAAGAGGAGTAGGGAGAGGAGAGAAAACAAGAACCAGGATATATTATGTATAGATACAAATGCCTTTAATGAGTGTGGCCATTAGATGTATCTAAAACTTACCAATTAAAACAAGACTTAAAAGTCCATTTTTTTTAAATTAAAAAATACTCAGTAGCAACAAATAAAATGCATAGATGTATACCTTTTTTATGTAGGACAAATGCATAAAGGTTTATCCCATTTATCTGACAATAAAACAGGATTGATTGATAAAGTTTAATAAATTAAGAGTTAGAAAATTATAGAAATGCTTAAATGATTAGAAATTATTTGCTTGACTGAAATGTAGGTTCCCTATTTTTCCCCATTCACAGAACCAGTAGGTTGCAGACAGATATGAGTGACACTTGCTTCATTTTGTCCTATTGTACTGCATGGAGCCTAAATTTCCCAAAGCAATTTGTCTCCCTATGATTGGAATGAAAACGCTTTGCAACGGTTTGCATTTTAACCTCACTAAGCCATGAGGTATCCATGCAGTTAGCAAACATTACCAGGGGTGTATGGGTGAGGATGACTGCAGAGGAGCCTGGTGTGTGACTCAGTGTCCTGAGCGTAGCAGACCATGCGCACTGATGAGGGTGGGCCTCGTGCAATCAGCTAAAACTTGAGTCAAACAGAAAGGCTCAGCTCAATAGAATAAGTTCTTGCCTGACCAGTGCAAGGGCCTGAGTTCAATCCCTGGTTCTAAAAGAAAAAAAAAAAAAAAAAAGGCTCAGTGAGAGGGAACTCTTAGCACCTGCATATCAGAGCTAACACTTGATTCTTTTCATTTTAAATAAAATAAAAATTTAGAAAAAACAAAATAATACAGAATTTCAAAACATGACCATAGGAAATTAACAGTGATTGTTATATTGCATATTGTTATCTTCAAAGTAGTTGCTCAAATTACACGTATAGGCATGCAAATTGATCAAAAAATGAAGCATTGACTTTTTTCAGTAAACCAATAGAAATTAGTAGTACAATTATCTTAGCTATCGTGTGTGTGTGTGTGTGTGTTTTCCTTTTTTCTTTTTTCCTTTTCCCCAGCCCAGTTGTTCTTTCCATTTGAACAGTGCCTTTTCATTTTACTTTATCTACTGTACCTTTGGGATCTTATTTGCTCTTTCAGTTCTTGCATTAGGGAGACAATATGATGTTTACACATGTGGGTCTGATTTATTTCAATTATGAGTATGGTCTCTAGTTGTATCCATTTACCTATAAAAGATTTGAACTTATCTTTCTTTCTAGCTAATAAGGCTCCATTGTGTAACAATATCACTTCTTTTTATCCATTGCTCTGTTGATGGTCATTTGTGTTGTTTCAGCAATTCAGTTATGACCAATTGCACTGCTCTAAACATGGGGATACATGTATCACTGTGGTATGATGTTTTCAGTTCTTCTGGAAAATACTCAGAAGGGGAATAGCTGGCTTGAATGGGACCTCCAATCCTAACTATTGGAGGAACCTCCACACTGGTTGTACCAGTCTGCACTCCCTCCAACAGAGGAGAAGGATTCCTTTACCTGTATATCCCCCCCAGTAATTGCTATTGGCTGATTTCTTGGTGACAGCCATTCTTGATGGGGTGAGATAGCATCTGAAGACTTGATCTCTCCAGGCTGCAGATTTGGATCAGTACATTAGCCCTTCCTGGGCTTCAAGTCAGCTGGCTTTTGGCCTGGAGCCTAAACTGTGGGCCGTCCAGCTTCTCAATGTCTTGGACTCAAACTAGAACTTCAATATTCATTCTCTGTCTTGAGCTGGTCACCTGTAGCACATAGGACATCACAAACGCCATAACTGCCTGACCTCACTTCGCAATTCCCTTTTCCCACCTTACCCATGAAAACTGAGTGCTCAGCAGCTGGATTTCCCCAGAACTCAGATTCTTCCATGAGAGCCATATCTAGGAAAAAGTCTAGAATGTGTGGCTGTCACGTCTTTAGTTGGAACAGTTGATATCTGTGTTACTATTAGAAAGAGGAGTCCACGCACTGGGCAGGTGGAAACAAATAAGTCTCATGTGGTTCCTTTTCAAATAGTATTATCTTCCTGCTTCAATGTGAAAAGACTCGGGTTAATTATCTTGCTCTATTTCTCTATGAAAGAAACTATTATGCCGATTCTTGTCCCTTGCTGTCTGCAGACCCACAAGTGGCTACTTCAAATAAGAGAATGAGAAGTACCACTCATGGACATGTTCATTTAATCCTCTTAAGGGCCATTTATCGTGTGCTGCGGTCACCTCTTCCCAGCTCTAAGTTGCTATTGCTTTCCTGTTGGCCCTTGCTCTAGGTAAGGGTTGTCTCTCATTTTCCCCTTCTCTGGCAGAGGACGGTGCCAATCAAGCCTCTCTTCCTCTCTTTTCTGATGGCACTGACAGGATTGTGTCCAGTGTGACCCACCACAGGTGGTGCTAAACGCTTTTAGGTAGGATTAAAAAGCATTAGTTCATGTAGTGAAAACGTTATTTTTTCTCATAGCTCCACCTTGCTCCATAATTACGTTGCCAAGAAAAAATATTTGCTTAGGCCCGGTGAATGTTTCCAACACTTGCTTTTCATCAGTGAGAGCAGTGTTTCACTCAGATTCTTCAGTGAGCACCAGTGTCCAGCAGGAAGTCTGAAATGCATGGTTTTCCTGTCTTTAATTGTACTAGCAGACAGCTGTGTGCCAAACAATGGAAGTTATCAAGTAAAGAAGTGTTGAAGTTACAGTATTTTATGTATTTCTATCAGTGAGGCAAATCACATCATTTTTACTAATACATTAAATGTATAGAAGCAGCCACGCTGTGTCATAATACAAAATTGAGTGCACTTTAGAACGATGATTGCACTGAAAGTGCCAGGAAGCTGGAAAAGGGACCCTTTTGGGCCAGCCAGATAGCTCAGCAGACCAAAGTGCCTGCTTAGGCAGAACTCATTGGCCGGGGTTTGATCCCCAAAATGCCATGACAGCCCTGTCCCCGAGGTGCGCTGAGATGGCGACTGAGCCTGGGCCTGGTGGCGCTTTCCTATAATCTTAGAGTTTGGAAGGCTGAAAACAGGAGAATCACTAAGAGTCTGATCTATGCAGTGAGACCCTGTAGGCCCTGTGGACCCTATACTAAAAACATAAAAAAGTGACCCTATTTACCAGTAATGAAAGGCTTTAAACCTATAAATTGTGAAAGGGTATGTTTAAAGATACAAAAAAAGAGAATGCTTTTATGAAATAACATTTTTGAGATGCGCATTTTAATTCAAAGCAGTTTTGCATGAATTAGAAAACAAATGGTTATCTTTGAGGTTTTCTAGTTTTAGATCAATTTCTAAAATTTCTTTCTAGCACAAGGAAACTATGTCAAGGTTGCTTCATCCCAACAGTGGTTCAGGATACGGATTGCAGTCACATTTCTCTAGTTCTGTGCTAGTCCACTTTCTGTCTGGAGGGCAAAATGACACTTATCTAGTAGTAGGAAATGGGTTGCTTGGAGTCACCACTCTGGAGACATGGGTTCATGATCAGTTGTCCCCTGTGTCAGGCTCTTATGAGGACGCACATCATGATGGGGGATGGGGTTAGGCAACACTGAGCATCTTGTGACCAGAAAGCTTATGTACTGGGGTCTCACTGGCCCCTGAAGGGCATGTCCTCTCACCAGTTAAAGACTCCCACTAAGCCCCATCTCTCAAAACTTCAGCCACCTCCCAGCAGTGATCTGGGCTGGGGACCAGGCTTTTAGTCCATTGGCCTTTGGGAGACATTCCAAATCCAAATGAGAGTAAGTTCCAGAACAGTCACCGCAGACAGCCTCTGGGATGCTGGACCAAGCAGCGTGCAGAAGCACTGAGTTGCTCACAGCAATGAGGTCATTCACAGCTATCATCAATTAGTCATGACTTAGAGGCAATAGACAGATTCATTTCCCATGCAGAAGGCAAGATGATTGCAAGAAATTCCTTCAAACTCAAATTGCTTGAAAGTAGAAACAACTTCACCTGTAGGTATAATAAAAGATAATAACACAGGAAGCACACTTTTCTCTAAGTTCAATAAACATGAATTCGTCTCATGATGATTGAGCCATTATTGGTGATGATTCTTTGTGGAATTTCATGGGTGTTTCTGTTTCATTAAGAACACAGAATAAATGTGCTAAGCCCTGGGGCAGGGCTTCTCATGCCCTAAGGGAAGCTCATTGGCTTGTGAATGCTAGGCCATGTGCATTAGCTTCAAATGGAACACCAAAGATAGACTTCCTTAATGGAAGTTTCCTTCCAATTTACTTAGATTCATTAAAGACAGTTTTCTTATTTTTTACTAGTATATGTTTGTAGTACACAATAATTATATTTATTGAAGGAAGTTTGCATATGCACATAACACATCTTAATTCTTATTTTGCTGTCCCCTTCTTGAAATGGAAATGACAGACAGCCTGTGGGAGACACGCCAGGAGCCCTCTGCGCATGTGCAGTTGGGCTTAAGTTTTTCTTTACTTAAGACTTAGATATTGCTTCCTTGGAAAGAGTGCTGTGTAGTGATTTAAGCAACCATTTTCAGTATAAGATGCTGTGTACTAGAAAATGTTGAGGACAAGCAGGATCGTGCAGAGAGGTGAAAAGACTTACCAGAGTGATGCTGCCCCCTGAGGGGAGGGGATGTCCCAGCAGAGGGAGCCCAGTGGGCAGAACAGGCAGCCAGGGAAAAACTGAGCCCATAGACAGTCAGGGTGTTCCAGTGAAGGGCAAGTTCAGATGTTGCCTGGGACAAAGGGCTGACAAAAATGCAGGTGCATGGTGGGAACACAGTGCCCACAGCCAGGGCTCTGGTGGCAGGTTGAACAAGGGTGTGGTATCAAACTGCTGGGTTCCTCCTGTCTGGGAAAGTAGTAAGAACAAGGTGATAACCAAGCCCATCAAGCCTCTTTGTATCCTCTGAAGAGCTCCTTTGTTGTGCTTCTGCTGTTCATTTTAGAGAAGTCACAATGGTGCTTGCCAAAGCACACTTGCTACACATCCTGTTCCTACAGTTCTAAGCCAAAATTTCCTGATTTTAGCTCCGAAGGCTGACCTCAACGTGGCTATATCTCAGAGTGCTCTAAGAAGTAGTCATTTTTGTGTGTAGAACTTCATACATAAAGGGTCCCTAAGGCAACCCTCTGGGGTCCATTCCTGGTATTGGGAGTTATCTACTTTGTGCTACACTAAATACTTTTCTCACGTCTCTGTTGACTCTCTCTCTCTCTCTGTCTTGTAACTTTTGGGTTGGGAGAATAAGCCACCACCCACACAGTGGTCACACTGCTTCTCCTCTCTACCTGCACCCATGAACTCTTCTTCCCCTCATAATTTTCAAAAGCTCTGTTTCCATTTTTTCTTCACCTTTAAAAAAGTCCTTTTCTGCATGTACACACATATACATAAATGTATAGATATGCATGCATCTGCACTATTAAAGAAAAATGGCACCAAATAAATTAAACAATCAAGAAACACTAAGACAGTAAGAGAGAGAGAGATAACTTTTTCCACTGAGATTAAAATGTTAGAGAATTTTGTGTACCCTTGTGAACTCATCGCAAATTACTAGGAGTAGAAAAGCATGTGGAGAAAAGTGTCCATGACTGTACTTAGGCTACCTATGGGCCTTCATTGGTACATGTCAATGTTCACTTCCACCCTCCCTTAGATACTGGGAGACAGAGCAATTATGTTTTTGATGGATAGATTTCAAATAGATGTCTCCAAGGTCTTTGAGAAAGATATTCCTGGATGGTCAAATTGCACGAGTTTAGGAAAATGGTAAATTGTCAGAGTCAGGGAAAATCTTACAGCAGCAAGTTTTCTAAAGTCAATGCTATACGAACAGAGAAATCAGGGACCTGTAATACTGCTGCTTCTTGGCCTTTTGGCTAAGATCAAGTGTAGGAACACAGAGTCGAGAAGAAACCTGCTTCAAGCTTATTCAACACTAGTGGAATGGTAAGGTAATCTCCACTGATACACAAGCATACACACATATGCCCACACACAAACACAGAAGTGTGTGTATGTGAATGGTTATATGTCATACAAAAATAGGTTCTATTCCAGAAATTAATTTATAAATTATATTTATTATAGATTATATTTATTTATAGATTAAGATTTATTCATACTATTCAATTCCATTTCTGGATTTGCTCAAAATAAAAAAAAACAGTGAGTAAAATAGAATTAGTTCTGTAGTACTGGGAATGGAACCAGGGGCCTGTACACACACCAGCAGTTCTTCTACCACTGAGCCACATCCCCAGCCCTAGAAAGTTTCCTTCATACTTTATGGTATCTACCTAAGATTGTGAATCAAAATCTTTATTGGTTCAACATCGGCTCTCTCCTATAAAACTGACAAAAAGATCAGGACGTCCAGCCACACTTTGTTCACTGTTCTCTTACAACCCAGACCAGTGGTTCTCAAGGCACGGTCCACAGGCCAGGAGCATCAGCTTTCTCTGCAAACATGAGCAAGCCACTTTCTTGAGATTGCTGTAGTTACTACTGAATCCTGAAGTGCAGGAGGTAGAGGATGGCAGAAGTAAGCATTTTAAACATTGCAGCTAACCCTGCACATGCTGAATTTTATTCTAGATAATGTTCCCTAGTAGATGTAGGCATTTTTTTTTCTGAAAAGAGGCAAATAGTAAATGTTTCAGGCCTTTCAGCTATGTGGACTATGTCACAACTAACTCATGGTTTGAGTTTGGAAAGTAGAAAGTTCTAGTGATGTACAATGAAGATAGTATAGCAAATCTACATGTAAAAATTAGCTAATGTATTGTATATATATATATTTTTTTTTCTAAAATATGTTTGATACAGGATCTTACTACATAGCTCAGATTCCTAGTGAGCCTCCTATTTTCAGCCTCTCCAACACTGAAATTACAGGCACGCACCACAATGCCTGGTCTCAGTGGCCTGCTCAGTGTCCCCAGGGATGGAGACAGTGCTGCCTGTGGTGCAGGGGATCGACCCTTAGCCCCGTGCCTGCCTAAGCAGGTGCTTAGTTGGTTGAGCTATCTCCCTAGCCTGACATTGTATACTTAATATTCTTAGTAAATGAGTATACAAAAGACTAGATGTCAATTAAAAATGTGGCAAAAGCTTAAAAAGTACAACAAAAAGGAAGAAATATCTATGTGAGGGATTATAACAATGCTTAAGAACATGAATTTTAATTTTGGTGTCTCAATCTCTGATTTCAGGATACTTTGATCTTGAACAATTTCTTTGTCTTTTGAAAACTTTTTGAACTTTGAAAAGCAGAAATTATGACATTGATGTTATACACTTTTCCATTGAGTTAACAAAACCATATGTAACACACTTACTACTGTTTTTCTCCTGGGAAATTCTCATTATATGCTGATTTTTATCACATTAAAATTGTACATAAGAATATTACAAATGTTTAAAAAATTGACATTCAGGGTACCATTAAAAATCATTATTACAAATTCACATGTATAAATGAGCTTTAGGGAGTTTCAAAAGTTATTAAACTGAAAAAGTAAATGATTGAGAAAAACAATATGCAAATTGTAGGAAGATAGCAATACATATCTCGTGAAAAGATGCACAGAGACATAGAAACCCTGAGATAAATGCTGTGTGAAAAGCACACTAAATAATTGACAGAAACACATTTTGGGTGCTAGGCTTACAAAAAATTTTCTAATATGAAAATGTTATGATTTGAAGCATCTTTCCATAGGTGTATTCATTATTACTATACCTCCTTTAGTGAGGGGTCTATTAAGCTCCTTCCTAGCCTTATTATTCATTTCAGTTGTTTGTTTTCCATTTTTAAAGAGTTCATTGTATATTTTGAATAAAGGTTTTTTTAACAAACAAAAAAGCAATAAAATAAATACAAAGGAATTCTTATCAAATTTCAGTGATATTTCCTCATGCAGTATATATGGATCTAGTACATGTACTGCAATGAAAACAAAAATGCAATTCTTATAAAATGTTAGACTCACATATTAAGGAAATAAGCAAGACAGACCTTTTCCTTTGAGATTTATGTTCCTAGAATGTAGACATTTCATGTTTTCATTTTCACTTTCTCTTAATATTTTCAGATTAAGCAATACAAGTGCGTAGGTTGTACTATTTTTTTTTTTTTCCAGAACCAGGGATCGAACTCAGGTCTTTGTTCTTACCAGGGAAGTGCTTCTTGCATCTCCCTGGCCCCTAGGTTGTACTATTGAGAGGTAAATAGAAAGAAAAGATAATTCTAAAGATCATGAAGGAAGGCAAAGCAGCAACACAATGTGACCTTGAACAATGACAAAAAAATCAGAATTATTTCAAAAGAGATGAATTTCACATGCTTAATAAAGTCAGATTATTTTGAGATTCAATTCCCATCTAAAAATACCTCAGAATGGGATAGTTTCAAAACTCCAGAACTTGGATTCATTGAATGGCAATCCAAAATAAATTCAGTCGTCTAATTATATTGCATTTGGTTAGAGTTTTATTTTATACATTATTTTAGATACTGAGAATGCATCCAAAAATTCAAGCAACAATATATAATTCAAAATAACCACTGGAATTCTACAATTGAGGCAGATTTTGTAGTGGAAAGAATATTGGACTGGCATAAAACAGGTTGTATTTCTGGGCTTGTCACCAGCATCCGTCATGAAATGCAATTTATTTTCATTCGTTGGCATACTCTGATCTGAAAAAGAGGCTGCGTGTGATTCTTTTCAACACCCCTTCAAATCTAAAAAGAATTTTGTGAAATTTTATGCATTTAAAACTCTTGATACTTCTAGGATAGATGACTTCCTTAGCCACTGATGTAATTTAAACCCAGCACTTGGACTTAAAGTGAGAAGAGCTAAAATAAAAACAGTATATTCAACTTCAAATTCTTAATATAATGCATATTATCAATGGGGCAATTATCAAAGAACTACAATGGACTCCTGTGAAATCAAACAGCGTATTTCCCTGATTAATATTAAAAAATTGTCAAAAATCAAAGTGACTTTACTTTTAAAAAGGTGAGTAGCTTTACTTCATTAATTACCAAGGAAAGGGAGAATAAACTTCTATTCATATATATTTTTCCATAAGAAGCATTCTTTAGCCCAAGATAGTTTTAAACCTTAATTTCTGGATAATAATTTCATATTTTACTTCTTGTCTCTTATCCACACACTAATGAATGAAAATAGTTGTTCTGATATATATTATAATATATATTATAATATATTACATATATATACATTTGTAGTTCTGCACACATATTGGTAAAATCTGTAATAATGTCTGCTTGAAAATTGGGGAAATTATTTATTCTGAGTTTCTAATGTATTCAAGTTCTCAAATCTCTGAAAAAGATGTCCTGACAATTTGCCAGATGAATACAATGTGTATGAAGCCTGAATGTGAAAGAAAGTGGAGGTTCACATATGGCTCCTGTAATGTTTATAATAATACTCTCAGAGTGTTGCCTAACAGTCATGCTCACACGATGGAATCCCCCTCTGGACCGTGAGCTGCAGAGCTGCGGAGCTCAGCTCAGTGCAGATCCCCAGGGCTTGGAGCACAGTTTTCACTCCCAACACATCTGTACAACTGATGTTGAATGAATGAAACTCCCACAGTGCAACTTAGATGTAATGCATTGTGGGTCATAGATTTTATTTTGTATCTTTCTACTGAAAAAGTGGTCTTGTTCATGTTTTTGTGTTTAGATAATAAAGCCAAATAATTATATTATGGAATTTTTATGATGTTATAACCATGTGATTATTTTATTGTGTAAGGATTAATTCTAGTGCATTATTATGTTTAACAATTAGGTGTGATATCAAGAGTAAAACAAGGCCTAAAACTCACTGAAGAGCTACTCCATTAGCTTCAGTTCCACCTAGAGTGACACAGAAAGATTTAAAATATTTTATTCT